>JAFVLL020041885.1:14512-61092 GCA_021397915.2 Tor tambroides
TCCAGCCAATCAGATCTCAGCAGCTCTTGTCATTTTGTGTGGATTAAGTATCAGCTGGTCTGTGAATGATGTTATGCCGTATGGAAACCGCTGGTGAACCCGTGAGCTAAAAACATTAAAAGTGCGTCGCATAAATGTATCCTTGCAATCAGCAGAATTACTCTTTCTTTGTGTTTTAAATTAGATATTTTCAATATCATTATATAATTAACCAATTTTAATCAATTCTTCTAATAATTATATATGTGAATGGTAACTACATCTACAATAAATGATCTAATTATAAGCTTCATAAACCAAAAGGGCACTGTAATTAAACAAGTCTGATCAAAGCTAATATGAGGTTATGCAATTATGTAAATATAAAAGTAGTCAGTCAATATTATAAGGTAATATTGTGAAATAGTATTACAAATGAATATACTGTAAAATGTAATTTATTTCTGTGATCTGCAGCTGTATTTTCAGCATCATTACTCCAGTCTTCAGTGTCACATGATCTTCAGAAATCATTCTAATATGCTGATTTGCTGCTCAAGAAACATTTCTGATTATTATCAATGTTGAAAACAGTTGTGCCGCTTCATATATTTGTGGAAATCGTGATGCATTTTATTTTTTCAGGAATCTTTGATGAGTAGAAAGTTCAAAAGAACAGCATTTATTTGAAACTAGAAATCCTGAAAAGTCTTTACTGTCACTTTTGATTAATTTAATGCAACTTTGATGCATTTTAAAAAATCCCAAAACATACATGCATACATAAATACATTAATAATTTTGACTTATTTAAGGTTACAAAACTTGAAATTACAGTGGCTAGGAAATAGACTGGAAAAATATAAATCATAAAACAAAAAGGTTGTAAATGCTATTATAGGTGTTGGTAGTTTTTTGTGCCACACCTTAATACCTTCTCCTGTATCAACAGACATTTAGACGTCTATAAAATGAAGGCGTCAGCTTCCATATCCGCTGAGGAATATGTTAGATATCGTAAAAAACTGCCAACCCTGCAAACACTGTCAAGTTCAGGCTGTTATAGTTACCGGCGAGCCTGAACAGGTTACCAAATGAGCAGCTTCTCAAAGCGTATGGTGCGGATCTGTTCAGATGATGAGCGTGTGATGAAAGCCCCATCCCCATGTCTTTATGACATGTTGTATATAAGTCTTTCTCTTCCTAACTAGCTAAAAGAAATGCAGTGTTGTTTTCAGTGTTTTACTTCACTCAGAAATTGTGTAGATTTGCAAGTAACACGTTAAATTTGGACTAAAATTGTATTCCATAGTCCGGTAATCGTTTATGAACAATTTTGAACATATCTACACCCTCTTTAGTGATATAAGATGGTGTACGTCTTATAAAGAATTTTCTTTGTGTTTCTGGCTGCTGATTCTGCAGCCTCTGGTTATGTATTTGACTGGGGTTGGTTTGGGTTGAAAGCGTGTGTAGACCTGAGCGGCCCATCCCAGAGCCTCACCCTGCCTCACTGGCAGAGCACAGACTCTCAGTTAGTCATACTTGCCCAACCGCTCAGGTATGTCACAGTGGTTAATCATTAAAGAGGCGTATGCGTGTGTGTGTGGTGTAATTTTTATTGGCATGAGTAGTTTTTAGAGCGTTATTGTGTAATCCTGTTCCTGTAATGGCTCTTTTGACCAGTTCTACACACTTGTTTAGCGTGAAGTTACACAACTCTCCACCACTCTCAACACGCTTCCTGTTGCGTTATTCTTTAGAGAGTGTGATGATTTAGTGTGTGTTTGGAGAGGGTGTGGGATTCTAGATGAGGCATGCTGGCGGACACACCTTCCCACTCACTTTCCCTGATTCCACCCCTTCTTCTTCCTGCCTCGGCTCCTCCAACATGACAATTTAGGGCCGAGGCGGAGCCAAGCGTATCCTGCAATGCCCTCCAACCTCCATGTCTCTCTGCAGTCAGAACAGGAGCAGGCCTACAACCTGTAGCTAGTGGCATCATTCAGAGGAGCTAGGAAATGGACAGCAGGAGTTAAACAGAAAGAAAGCAGAACAGGAACATCGCTGCAACGTTCAATTCGGACAAGTGAAGATAAGGAGCTTGTAAAGAACTGCGGTTTGTGACTCTGTATTAGCGTGACGTAAAGGAGATGAGTACGCAGCAGAGACGGAGGGAATATTCGTCCGACAGCCTGGAGAGGGACAGGGAGAGGATCCCTTCAGATGACTTGCACTATCAGGGAATGCTGAAAGCCTTGGAAGGCAGGAAAGGTACTTAGGAAAGCCCTCTGATGCACCTGCTCATGATGGAAGAGAAATTTCTTCTTTGTACAAGTCAGATCTCTAGTTATTATTAGCGTATGAGCTTCACAGACTTACATTGACGCAAATCTTTGATTTTAAGCAGTATTTTGGTTTTGGAAGCATTCTTAGGTAACATTCTGTTTAGACATTCATTCTACTCACTATAAGCTACTCTGCAACTACATGTCAGCTAACTCTCATTAGAGTGTTAGTAGACTGTTAGGTTAGGGTTAGTAGAATAAGTTGACATGTAGCTACAAAGTATAATTTCTAAAGTGGACCTAAGTGTATAAAGTGTAAAGTGTAACCCATTCATAAAACAAGATCAATTTAATAGAGAAGTGAAACTGATTTAAGATTTAAGCATAAATGGGGTAAGAAAAACAATTTCATTCAAGAATTAATTTAGTTACATTCAAGAGATATTCTCCGAGAAAAAGTCAATGTATCTTATTTTACTGGAAAACATTGTTTATTATTATTATTATTGCAGTGTACATGGCTTAGGTTTCTTCTTCTTCAATGTCAGTCCAGGATCTAGGAAATCTAGGACTTTTTATCTTGATGTATTGATACATGTTCATAGTTCTTGCATTAAAGACAACAACCATGAGAAAAAATATTTTACACCTTTTCTTACCAATCGTGTAAGCAAACAGGATTATATTAGAAGATATTATAATTATTAAAAAACTGGGTCACACTTTATATTAGGTGGCCTTAACTACTATGTACTTACGTCAAAAAATAAGTACAATGTATTTATTGTGGTCATATTGTATTGCAAAACACTTTTGCTGCTATTGAGGTGGGATATGTTTAAGGTTAGGGACAGGTTTGGTGGTATGTGTAGGTTTAAGGGTGGGTTAAGGTGTAAGGAATAGGTCAACAGTGTAATTATGAATGTAATTAATTTCTGTAATTACAGATGTAATTACATAAAGGTATTTTTAAAAATATAAGTACAATGTAAAAAGATATATGTACACAATAAGTGCATTGGACCAAATCATTAATTTAAATGTAAGTACATAGTAGTTAAGGCCACCTAATATAAAGTGGGACCAAAAACTGCATTTAAGTCTTAATATATTTGAAAGTTTTTTAGTAAAGCAGTAAACAACAAAAGTTTATCACTAGCCTTATCATGTTTGCAGTCAGTCGTTGCTCTGCCCAGGTGCCTTTAATCCACACTATAAAAAGGGTCACACAGAAGCTGCCTCACCTGACCAATATTTAAATAGATGACATATATTTACCAGTGTAAAATGTGTTACGTGGGACTAAGGCGACTGTTGTCCTGTCATCACAGTCCTCGTTCAGTATGTCATCAGCAAACAGAGAAAGTGCATTAGACACTATAGCGTTTAATATCACTGGATAACATTTAATTTTATTGATAAAAAAATGAATGTTCTTGGATACCTCACATACCCCAGAGGGCAGGAATTGTGCGCTGAATCACAAGGGCGTTGGTTTAAACATTAGCGCTGTAACTTTATACATGTGAGAGGATAGAAAGCAGTGAACGGTGGTCAAAGGACAAAGGTCTGCTGACGACCCCCGTGAGCTGCTCATAATTATCCACATCATCACCCGCCGTAGGACTCTTCAAACACTAAAGGAAAGTCTTAGATTAATGACAGAAGTCAAGGTTTACTGCCTCCACCCATGATAGTCACCATGGTGATAATATTTCATAATCTGCTCGTCATACTCCACCCATCAGAAGCAGAAGTCCTGCGGGTCTGACTCAGCTGTTCCCTCAACACAACAATCACTGGGCGTTTTAAAGGACTCTTAACATTGCTCAGCAAACACTTTCAATTGTTTATGGTATTATGCATTGAAGTGCCCTGCTGTACTTGCCAAAATTGTATTGAATGGAGAACATGTGATTCCACAGAAGCATTAATTAATTGGATTGAGGTGTTGGCATTTGCTGATTTGGCTCATGCATTTCTTCAAGATTGCTTGATACTTGATTCCTTGTATCTTTAAAAGTTTTTCAGTCCTTGCTGCAAAATGGCATCGTCAAAGCTGATCCGTCTTCAAATTAGAGATGGTGTTGGGATGTTCTGTGCACCTGATGCAATTGGTTCAGATCTGGTATTGTGATTAGACAAATTCTAGCTGAGATATGATTCAAGATGCACTTGCTCCCAGAAAGAGGTGTATTGAAAACTCTTTCATAGACTCTTACTTCTCATGCTTCTGCATGCTGTTTTGTGTATTTTCTACACAAATATCTCATTTTTCTGTTACTTTGAAGTACTTTTGTTGTGTTACTTTGAACACTAACATATATATATTAGGTGGCCTTAACTGCTATAAACTAGCATTAAATACCTGCAAGGTAATGGATTTGCTGTGTAACTACATGTTGTTCTGAAAAATTTACACATTTTTTGTTAATGAGCTTGCGGTATGGTTAGGTTTGGGAGTAAGGGTAAGGTTAGGGTTATAGTGGTTAGGTTTTGCGGTAAGGGTTGAGTTACAGATAGGGATAAAGTTAACAGTGTGACGACACACGTGTTAATTAAGTACAAGTACTTTAAATGTAATTACAATGCACTAGTGCCGTCAAACGATTAATCGCGATTAATCACATCCAAAATAAAAGATTTGTTTACGTATGTGTGTGTACTGTGTATATTTATTATGTATATATAAATACACACACATGCATGTATACACTGTAAAAAAAAAAAAAAAAAAAAAAAAAAGTTGGGCAAACTTAAAAGTTTAAGGCAACCAGCTTCTGGAGATTTTTGAGTTTTCTCAACTTCTTATTTTAAGTTTATACAACAAAAAGTTGAGAAATTTCCTAAAAAATAAGTTGAGAAAACTCAAAAAATCTGCTGAAGCTGGTTGCCTTAAACTTTTAAGTTGGCTCAACTTTTTTTTTTTTTTTACGGTGTATATTTAAGAAAAATGTTACGTTTATATATTAAGTATATTTATATATAATATAATTTATGTGAATATAAATATAAACGTAAATATTTTCAAAATATATGCTGTATGTTTGTGTCTTTATATATACATCATAAATATACACAGTACACACATATATTATGTAAACAAAAACTTTTATTTTGGATGCGATTAATTGTTTGACAGCACTACAATGCACCAACATGCAAATATCAAATGGTTAAGTACACAGTAGTGTAGCTAAAGCTAACTAATAGAAAAAGTAACCTACTTTACTAACTTATTAACCATGAATGTGAGCATGCTGCTTCAAATTACTCTGAACAACAAGTTCTCTAATAATGATGACAGATGCAAGTGTAGGTAGTTTGTATGAGGCTCCTGTGTTTCTCGCTGCTGGAGGAACATGATTCTGCAGGCCGTGGGTGTGTCTGTGGTGTTCGGTTAGTCATGAGTGATGCACACTGAAGCTCTGGTGAGTTTTCCCAGCCTGAGGCCTCACAATGCATCGCATTTTCTTCCCTCCGAACCTGCGCTCCATCTTTACTTGACAGTGGAGCTGTCTAGACATCTCCTGGAGTCATTAATCTCCAGCTTTACCCAGAGATCGCTTTCTCACATGGGTGTGGCTCGGGGGTGCTAAGTTTTAATAGTTTGGTAGGAGGTGTGAGGAGCTCCTACGCAAAAAGAGCTGATTTAAAAACATTCTTGAGTTTTCATTTGTTGCACTTCTCTCTTCACTTGCAGTTTGGCGGTTTCTTTATTAAACAGTCTGATTGGAAACACACATACACACACACACACACACACACACACACACACACACACACACACACACGTACGTTAGTGGTTGCATCAGTGTTGTTTTGGGCTGAGCGTAACAATTAAATCAACAGATCAGTGATTGGAAAGCATCACATCAAATGAACCTGTGAATTGCTTACTTATAGGGATTTAGCATTTTTAATGTTTAACATCAAAGCACTATTTTAATAATCAGCAATATTTTAACATTTACAAAATGATGTAAATTCCTTCATATCCAGACATTTACTCTGAAAACTGCTGAAGTGTGTTGAATTTTCATTTTCTTTGTCTTTTGCAGATGAACGGGACAGAGTGCAGAAGAAGACTTTCACAAAATGGGTGAACAAACACTTAATAAAGGTAACTTTATGTTCATTATTCACTGCAGCTTTTCAGGGTAATATGACCAGTGATTATTGATCCTGCTCTCCCTTCTGTGTACTCATCCATTCATGTTCAAATTGTGATTTTACTGTTATTTGATTATCATTTTAACAAACAAATCCAATGCAACTTACTATACACTTTCGCAGCACAAGTATCATAGGTTTAGTCCATGAATCAGCCCTTGCAGACTTGACCTTACAATGACCGATGTGGTCAAGATCTTATATATTGTTGTTGTGAAATTATATATCATAATGTAGTTTGAATGGGAAAAAAAACTTTTTGTAACAAAACTAATAATTTTACAGTTAAAAACTAAGACAAGTAAACCATGAAAAAGAACTGTGTGAGTTAGAAAACTGATTAAAAAGTGTTGTTTTAGTATCACTGAGATACTATTATAGTTTTTTTAATTACTATTTCAAAAGGTTTTTTTTTTTTGCATTTTCATTTTCATTTTAAAGTTTAAAAAGTAAAGTAAGTCATCAAGTTTTTTCCCTAAATATGTCTATATAATTGTAAAATGTTATTTCAGTTTTAGTTATTTTAGTACATCAAGTTGAGGGGGGGGAAGCAAAGTGAAATCATTATTTCAAGCAACAATTTTTTTTTTTTTAAATTTAATAATTATGGCTTTAGTTTTAGTTTCAGCCAACTAATAATAATCTTAGAACAGTGTGCGAGTATCAAATGAAGTTCTTTCATGTTTTATTGCACTTTAATGATGTAAAATCGCTTTAAGAAAGGCTTGAACACATGATCTTTTATTACAGTGCAGCACTGGGATGTCATGTGAGCATAACCATGATGGACAGATAATACTCGTTGTTAAATTTTTACCAGTTTATCACGTCTCCCAGTGTATTCCTCACAAATACCACTACTAGTTACCAGTGCAATTTTTAACCTCTATGTCACAACACTCAGTTTAGAAACTAGTGTACTCATCTTAAAGCCTCTTCAGTATTGGGAGACATAACAGCTTTTGGGCTGAACATGATTTCTGTTTGTATCCGCTGTGGGATTCTTTTAGTTAAGGACAGATATTCGTAGAGAAGCAGATCATATCCTGTCCACACCTGTTATAAATCTACACACAGCTCGTTTATCATCGTCTAGTCTAAAGTGTCTAGTATTTAGGCAGAAAGGGGGTGTCTTGAAAATCCAAACAAAAGCTAATGAAAATGTAGTGCCGGACAAGACTGGAGGTTATTAGCACTCGAACAAATCAATCAAGCCTGTTCATTCAGCGTAGAGGAGGCAAAACAAGAGACCCCTTCAGAACAAAAGAGTTGATATAAGACAAACCTGGATGACGAGAACATATGGATTCATTTTGCAGCATGCATATCATATTCAGGGTATAAACACTTTTTCAGTCCAGCCAACAGTAGCACATGTGCTGCAGATGTTTGGCTGGGTTTGTCTGCTTATCTTAACCCTAACATAGAGATCAGTCTGATTTAAAGCCCTTTATCTGTGATTAAACAAAAGCCCAGTTCATATGAGATTTTTTTCCTCAGAGGAGGACTGAATTGAAACTTTTCTCACACATCTTTGGTAAAAAAAAAAAAATTACAGATCAAATGAACAACTGTTTTAGGCTAAATTCTGAATGTAATCTCATCTGGATAGTCATCTGTGATTGCAGATTATTATGTCTGATAATGTTTTTTTCTCATTTATTTTGACCTTTTATCAAATACCTTATCTTATTACACTTCCTTATCTTATTTGTTATGAATTTTGGCAAAGTTTCTGGGTAAAACAATTGTTTTATATACTGTACGTTATATTAATTGTATGCAAAAAGTTATAATTTCATCATATATGTAACTACATAAACCTATAATTTTACTTGTCAGCAAATGTTCAAATCATTTGTATTTAGTACAAACACTGAGTATGTTTTCACTCTTTATACCATCAAATATAAGCCCTTATTTTATAATAATCTGTCTGTTATCTACACTGACACATCTGTATTTGCTGACTGAATGTTTGAGTTTGACCTTGACAGACACTTAGAGATCACAAAAGCAGTTTGCGCTGTGGTTAGTCCCTGTCATCAGCTGTTATCTAGCACTTATTAGATGCTGCTATTGCTGTGAGCTGATTGAGCTGAGTATGTGTGAGGAAAACATGGGCTAATGGTCACATATATGGGGATAAATGGTACAAATGAGACTTATTACAGTATAATACATTGCTTAGGTCTGGATTGGTGTTTTGCCAGACTTTGATATAATACATTCTAGCAAAGAGTCATTGATTGTGATGAAACTCATTGCAATCATAGAGAGTATGATTTGTGTGTGAGGTTCTGCTGGTGGATCTGTTCAGTCAAATTGACTGACATTTAATGCATCAACAGAGACCTCTAGTGGCTCAATACGAGCTCTGCCTGCTTTTCTCTTCACTCTGACATTTCACTTTCAGTAAGATGAATGGATGTTTCTGTGAAAGAAACGAGGCTGGAGGTTTTATTCAGTTGATTTTATTGTGCTGAACTTCAGAAGTAATGCCAATTTGGCTTCTCTTTAGACCTCAGTAGCTTCTGTCTATCGTCCTTTCCTTGTCCTCTGCTTCATACAGCAGTTGAATAAAAGTCATTTATCCAGCGTACAAATGCTTTATATTAAGCCTTTTAACATACATAAAATATAATTAGATTTATATTACACTTTTTTTCAGAGAAAGGGCAATTCTGAACATTTGATATCTAATATTTGTAAAAAATGAAGTACAAATTTCAGAAAATTATTTCCAGTGAGTGTTCTTCAAGGTATAACAACATTTAGCCAAATAAGATGTTAAGTTTCCAGGACGGAAAGAGGATTCGTTTACTCACTCTCATGTCGTTCTAAAACCGCTTTGATTTTTATTTTTCTGTAGAAGCCAAAATGAGTTATTTGGCAGAACATCCAGGCTGCTTTTTCCATACAAATCAAGTGCAAATCAGCTGAAACAGCCAAACCATGAACAAAAACTACCATCAGTGGTTCATATGAAGTGTTCTTTTAATGTGAAGGACTTTCTGCTAAATGTCTTAATTTTTGTCTGTGGAAAAAGATAAATCGCAGGTTTTGAACGTGATAAAAGGAGAGCGTAGTAATATATCTGATGTTGCTGATATCAGCATCAGATTTTAAATCTCACTAATCTTAATGTTGTCCTTCATCATTCAACTTTCACTTCTTTCTTCCATTTCTAATCGATGTATCCACTCTTTCATTCATCTGTCTGTGCTCTTGTCTCCTCCTCCTCGTTCTCCAGCACCAGAGAGCTGAGGTAGGTCCATCTGTCAGCGTGTCCCAGCATGCTCTGCTCTCTCACACGCATGTTCAGTGTCCTCCCCGAGGCTCTTCTGCTGTCATGAGGAATGTAGAAACATGCTCACAGCTTGAGCTTGAAAACGGCCCATTGGTTGGCATTTAGTTTTAGTCTCATGCAGTGCAGCAAAGACATCTGCAGCTAAAGAACCAAAGGAAATGCCGGAAAAAAAATGCAGCAAGAGACGTCTGCACTGCCTCATCACATGTCCTGCGCATGCAACACCATCTGCTCACTCACATACTGTATGTACAGTGACAACAGCTTTGTCATTGTACTTGGATTATTATAGGAAGCAATGATGCTAAATTTATAAATTGTGAAAAGGCTTTGCTGTGTTACACTATTAGTTAAAAAATAGTTGATCCTAAAATCAATCCTGTCATCATTCACTCACCTGTCATGTTCTTCCAAACCCATATGCTGTTATTTATTTATTTATTTAGTCCATCCTAGAACTTGACAGATTTGATTGTTATTATAGTAGAAAAAATAAAGATTTGTTTGGAACCAGGGTTATATAGTTAAACTAAAGCTAAACAAAACAATTGAAATAAATTTAAAAATCTAGTTTTATTTCAGCTACTTTTCTCAACATTTCTCATTTTAATTTAGTACTCAATGTACTAAAATAACTCATAACTAAATAAACTAATAAATAAGCATTACAAACTGCATAGACATTTACAAAACAGCAAATTTACTAAATATTTTAAATATTAAAAATCCTGCAGTATTTATCAATGCTACTAAAATAATGTTGATTTGAATGTGTTTGCAACAACATGAGGGTGAATGAATGATCACAGAACTGTCAGTTTTCTGTGAACTGTACCTTTAAGGATTTTCAAGCGAGCTGCAGAGGTTTGAGGGTTTTGCAGCAGTGCATGTTGATATAGCTGCATGAGAAATACCTGAGGAAGCCCAGTCTCTCCTTCATGATCTTATTATTGAAGATGAGATCTGACTCAACAAGGTTTTATAAACCGACTGTACAATGATTGAGTGGCTGATATAGAAAAGGAGAAAGCTTCAGAATTTAATTTAAACTCTGTCACTCAGTAAATCATTCGACACGGACCTTTTCTGACGTGAGGCAGGTGAGCCGCTCTTCTGCCTGCAGCCATGCGTCGCCCTGTCCTGTACTCGCTGAGTAAAACGCAAATGAATCATTTTGAATTCAGTTTTTTCCCTTTCTTAACAAGAGAGACATACATGCTTGTGTTTAGAGTCCCTGCTCGAGCTGCCCAGTTTTGGAGTCTTAACTGTTTCAGATACCCAAAAAATTATAATTTGGTCAAAATCACGTTGTTCCAAACTTAAACACAAAATTAGATGTTAGGCAACATGTCTAAGCTTCTGTTTTTATCCTGTACAAGAACACTGGATCTAGATTTATACTGCCAAGCTCTAAAAAGGACATAAAAGTACCAGAAAATGTCAAGTGAAATTTCCAAAGGACAAGTCAATTGGAATATACAGGACTTGGATTCGATCACCATTAACTTTCCTTGAATGGAAAAAAATGTAGAAGCTCAGCCTTTCTGCCTAACTTCTTGTGTTTCATGTGAGGGGGAAAAATATACATGAGGATGGATAAATTATGACAAAATGTTGTCCACAAAATGACCAAAAGTGGAAATTAGGTGTGTGATTTTGTCCTCTGAACTAATTAAACATAAACCTGCTGCCAATTTAACCAATTCAACTAAATCACGCAGTCACTTGTCAAAAAAAGATAAACGCCCAGAAAAATCATCTGATCGCATCAAACGGTTATCAGAATGTGCTACAAGTTTAGTGTTTGTTTCAGTCGGTCAGTATTGTGGTCGAGGAATGAAATCTTCAGAATTGACTGCGGAGTTGGGTTTTCTTTCTTCAGGGATGTTGTTGTTTTTTTTACGTGTGACTCATAAACTGATCTTTGCTTTTTCTCCATCCTCAGACTCAGCGTCATGTGAATGACCTGTATGAAGATCTCCGAGATGGACATAACCTGATCTCCCTTCTGGAGGTCCTCTCCGGAGAGACACTGGTGAGTGTAACCGAGCTTCTTCCTCCACTAATGCAGCTAAACAGCCAGGCAAGACCCATCTCTAACCCCAGTCTACCTCTCCACCTCCAACCTTGCCCTCAGCCTTCACACAAATCCACAGTCCTGGTCCAGATATTAATGGGTGATGCCTTGGAATACGTCTTTAAATTCAAAACACGTTTTGTTGAATCACACCCAAAACACTGGGTTCAGATATTCCAGGCAAATTCTTGACATCTTCCCATCAAACTGCTTCATTTCTTGGCATTAATGTCACTCTTCGGCTTTTCTTTTGAATCTGTGTGGCTCCTCTTTGACTCTTTCTCTGCCTTTCATCCCATCTTCCTTTGACTCTGACCCACCATCTCTTTGCTGACCTTTGCCCTTTGACCTCTGTCTGCTCTCTTTGCACTCCTCTTGCTGGTCAAGCCGAGGGAGCGGGACGTTGTGCGGAGCGTGCGGTTGGTGAGTGGTGCAGATGCTTCATTAGCATGGGTCACTCACTGTGGCTGGCCTGCGCATGAAGTCACATCCGCCAGTCTTGCTGTAGTCTTGTTTTCATTTGTTATTAGAGTTACTTCAATGCTACTGTATGTCTCACGGCTAAAAAATGCTGCACTCTAAAAAATGCTGGGTTAAATACAACCCAGTGCTGGGTAAAATATGGACAAACCCAGCAACTGGGGTGTTTTGACCCAGCGGTTTGTTGGTTAAATGTTTAACTCAACCTTCTGGGTAGTAACTAACCGCTGGGTCAAAACAACCCAGTTGCTGGGTTTGTCCATATTTTACCCAGCACTGGGTTGTATTTAACCCAGTGTAGGTATCTGAGCTGATTAAAATAAAGATTACAGGCTAATTATTCAGCAGGTTGGTAGTTAAATGTTGAAAGACTTCATGAAGTATTCTAAATTTAAAGATTTAAAAGATTCAGTATACATTTGCAAAAAAAACATTGCAGTCTTAAGCATATTTTTTTCTTCTAATTTTAGGGACTTTTATTTTGAAAGTTTACTATTAGGAATAGCATTACAGTAGCAGTTTCATTTACTCTTATACAACAATATTGAAAGACTTTTTTAAGATTTATAAATAAAGACATTAAGATTTTAAAAGATTTAATATAAAAAACAACATTGCTGTCTTAATAAAGCATGTTTTTGCTTCTAATTTAAGGGACTTTTATTCTGGAATTTGACTGTTATAAATAACATTATAGTAGCCTGGCTTGAGCATGACTGATGCTTTTTCTCTTTATGACATCATCTATCTGAACCTCGTCACAGTTTGGGTGTGTGACCGATATATGAACGATATATAAGTGACTGCCAAATAAATCCACATTTATTTTGAAGGAATATATGACGGATTATAAGTTTGTGCAACACATGCTTTTTTAAGTTAAAGTTGTTCAGGTCACAAAATGATGTCTGCACACTCTTGGAGTGTGTTTGGGGAGTCAAATGTTTTGGGTTGTTTCCGATAATACAGAACGTTTTTAGCATTCAGTAGTTATTTAGCATTCATCCACAATATTATACCACATTACATCCCTAAAGACACAAGACCATCACTTCTGTCAAATAAGCTTAAAGACCCCATGAAGTGACTCGACATGCATTTTATTTGTTTGTTTGTGTAATTTTTATTTTTTTCATTATCTGTGTTAACACATTGAAACAGGAAGTTGGGGCGTGGCATGCGTGGCATATCAAAGCAGGTATTATTTATGTAGGAAACATGCTCATTCTTGCGTGGAGCTTATTGGATACAAATTTGTATATGCTCCTGATCACAACATGAATCAGAATATCAAAAATGTATATTTTAAATGCAGATTTAGTTTTTCTCTCACCTAGCATACAGATGTCCTCAATGCTAGCAGACATAAACATTTTGATTTCATGGGGTCTTTAATGTCTTTTCTTTGCACTATTAGTGTTCATAAATATTGTAGCCTCGCTACAAGGTCCTCCTTGTTCTTCATTCTTTCTTCATTTAGACCTTCCAAAGAAGTTTCTCTGGGCTCTCAAGGACACGTCTCAGTCTCGTCTCTTCTTTAAACAATGTTATGTGTCTTATTCCCCGTCTGTCTGTCTCCACAGCCTCGTGAGAGAGGACGCATGCGATTCCACAAACTGCAGAATGTGCAGATAGCACTGGATTTCCTCAGACACCGGCAGGTACGACAACAACTCGACTTACAAACTAAATTAAAAGCGGAGTTTGTCCAAACATTATAGTTGTCCTTAATGTCCTTATTCAGCCTTGTTGGTGTCCAAACCTGTGTATTTTCTGTCATCCATGGATTATCAAAGGAGACGTTTAGCAGAATGTCAAAGCTGCTCCCTTACTTGAAGTTAAAGTTAATTGGAACCACTGTCTGGTCACAACAAATCTGACCATCAGAGCATTATAAAAAGCCATCTAGACAATTTGTGCCTCTTCAGTCGTCATAGTAGGGAAAAGAGCAGCATAGACATTTTGATTTAAGTGCCTCCTTGAGTGTTAAAAGTAAATCATACAGTATTGAGACGGTGTCTCAAATTAAACTTAAACTCAAATGTGAAGTGCTGTTGTTCTCTGTAAATCACAGGTCAAGCTGGTGAATATCAGGAACGATGACATTGCAGATGGAAACCCAAAGCTGACGCTGGGTCTCATATGGACCATCATCCTGCACTTCCAGGTCTCCTATTCTGTCAGTGTTGAGTTCCCATACCATTTACCTCCTCCTCCTCCTCTTCCTGGGCTCCAGATCAGTCTGATCAATCACTTCAGTCTGGGTCAATCACTGGTTCAGTTAATTCTTCGGGTGTCTTGGGTCATATCGATTTTATGCTTTACAATCAAACACCAACGGGGTCAATTGTTTTTGCTTTAAACCAGTATCTGCCTCATGCAATAACATGCATTGTTTGAAATAATCTCCTTTAATCAGAAATATCCATTATGATCAACCACAGCAGTCGTAGAATGTTAAAATGAAGCAGTTTGTTTGATTCTCTACACAAATCTGTTCAGTGTCTCAGGTGCCATGAGGTATTGAGAGTCTTTGATCTAACCTAATTTCATAATCTGATATCCAGGCTGTGTTGTAGATCTAAATTATCTGAATCTGTTGTATAAGGTTTTCAATTACAGCCACACCCTGATTTATTCCACCTCAAACAATTAAACTCAGTCACATTACAGCTGCCAGGAGACTGTCACACATTCAGTGTGTGTTCAGGGAATTTAATTTCCTTGGATTGATCAAATAAGTTGGCAGGACTTCTGGTTCATCCAACAGCGACATAGAGGTCCTCAAGAAATAACAGAGCTTTCTCTTTATGGAGGTAGCCTGACCGAAAATAGAGTCTCATGACCAGGGTTTTAGATGGAGCCAAACTTCTGCGTGACATTTATTGAGGTTTTGCAACCTCCCATGTGCTTGTCTTCTATTCTGACTGAATGATTCAATGATTGTTTAAATAAGGATAGAAAAGCACTAAGATTTCCTCAAAATTAAGTTTACAGTAGTTTAAGTCTAGAGTGTTTCAACCCATTTGGTCACCATAATTTGTTAAAATCAAAGTTTTAAAACAGTGTTTGTAACTAAAAGCAACTGTACTACATCAGTCATTGTAAAAGCGTTATCAAAATAGCACAGCTTTCAATAAGAAGCTACTTTTGTAGCATGTAGTATTGTAGGGAGAAAAGCTGTACTGTTTTCAATGGCATGTTGTATTGTACATGAACAATTACAATACTGAAAAGCAGTATTCAAACACACTCTTCGAGTCTGACTTTATTGTCTGGAAGTCTGACTTTCATTTTAGTCAACTGTTTGTTTGTTTTGTAACTGATTCATTGAAACCAGATTATCAGAATATGTGTCAATGAAGTATAGCTTTTGTCTTTTTTGTAGTCAAATACATACAGTATCTAGTTTAATGCTTGTTTTATTAACTACGCTTAGTCTAAAAATGCACGTTTTCTATTTGAGATCCTCATTGTTTTTTGGCAGATACTGTTGTTTAAATGCTTCAAACAGCTCGGCAAGCTACAGTTTTGATATATAGCTTACCCAACACTGACGGTGAACCAGTTTCCAAGCTTGGATTTTTCTTTAATGAACTGCGGTGTTTTTGCTGCACTTGTTCATGGAATAAGTTTAATGACAGTCTCAGAGGGGTCTTAGGAGGTCAATGGTATTCAGTGGGGCTGAGTTTGTTTGTGGTGCATGACTGAAATTTGTGTGAGAAATCAACTACTTTGATTATTTATTGATTTGCATATGATAAACATATGGCTCCTGCTGCCACGTGTTATTAAATCCATGAAACTCATTTTTCTGGGCTGGTAGATTTCAGATATCCAGGTGAACGGTCAGTCAGATGATATGTCAGCGAAGGAGAAGCTGCTCCTCTGGTCTCAGCGTATGGTGGAGAGTTACCCTGGTATCCGCTGCGATAACTTCACCACTAGCTGGAGAGACGGAAAGCTCTTCAACGCCGTTATACACAAACACGAGTAAGTGCCTCTGTACTACATCTCAAGAAGTCTAAAGAAGTAGTCACCTATGCATCGTCACATAATTGATACGTTTTTTGGTGTTTCCTGATACTTTCTTGAAATGTTTATCATTAGTCTGATAGTTACTCAAAAATACAACCTTCTTTTAGCAATGTTGAAATATAGAAATGTGTTACCTGACTCAAGTTTGAACTTCACTCTTGATCAAACTTGTCCTTGATGCCGTGGAGTGAAATGCTCTGATCTGAATTCAGTGCATATTTTTGTGGAGATAAATGCCCCGAGCGCAGACGTGTCAAATCAGTGCTGTGCACACCACTGACAGTTTATTCTTGCGGTCCTCTAATATAGAGTTTAATCAGCCTTTGAAGCGTGAATATTTTAAAGGTCTTTTTGGTAACACTTTACCTTTATATATATAATGCATTGTAAAAGTTTTAATGCATTAATTATGCCTTGTAATGCACTTTACAATGTAATGTAATCACAGCTGTAATACATTACAATACTTATCTATTTATTGTTTCACCTTTAGAAAGTGTAATGCATTACAACTCATAACAAACAAACCTTCAAATATTATAATGCATTTTAACTTTGGTTGCAATTGATTATGAAACGATGTAATGCATTACAACATGCATTATGAATACTTTTATAATGCCTTTCACATAAAGCCTTGAATTAAGTAAAGTGTTAATGATATTTCTTTTTTGATGAATAGGAGATATCATGCAGAGTTCATGAGTAGCTCTTGAATATACAGTGGTTTGCGGTTATAATGGGCTGTTGAGCTCAAGAAACAGTTGTGAGATGTACTAGATGCACTGTGATACACCATTTTCAAATGTCAGTAAGTCAGTAAGTTGCCATTTTAAAAGCTAAAATAGATTCATGTAATTTTTTAACAGTTTTAAGATCAAAATAGTTGAAGTTGTATGGACAGCTTTCCTTAAGTTTTTGGAGCTTGGTGGCCCAAACTGATTTTATTGCATGGGAAAGAGCAGCATGTAGACTATTAAAAATATCTTCTTTTGTGTTCCACATGGGTTTGGAACGATATGGGCATCAATTAAATGACTGATACGGTTTTTTGTAAGTGGGAAACAACCGTCTACACATGCCACACAGATCCAGGCCAAATAAAAGCAGTTTTCCTGTAATAAGGGTGTGTTCTGTATGCAGACACAAGGACAAAAGAGAGCAGGAAGAGAATGAATGAGAAAATAGTTTTGTAAGAAATGTACAATGAAGGCTGAAAAGATAAATACAGTGAGGTGTGGTGCCTGTCGGAGTGGAGACAGGCCTCCCCGCGGGGCAGCTTTTCTGAAACGTTAACATGTACCTGCAAAGCTTGGGAACGCCCAGCTGACCCTGACATGAAGAGAGAGGATTTGATGCTTTTGTCAGCCAGGAACACCCTTAGGATTTGTCAGATCTGCCTCCTTTCAAAAATAAGGAAGAGGCTTTTACAGGCACCACCTGCATGACAGAAAACAACACTGCAAGGACGGTTTGCTTTCTTTTTTGGAAACAAATTTTGAGAAACTGAAGAGTTACTAATACCATGCAGAGGAGATATTGATATTTGGAATTGCAAGAACCGTATATTTGGAATTGCATTGCGTGGAAGAAAGTTTTGGGCCACGATGATGCTGAACATGAAGAGGCGTCTGTCCTTCAAGAAGCGTCGGACCAGCTCCAGCAGCACTAGTGACGCAGAGGACCGTGTGGTGATGCTGTGTGAGGATATTCCCTCTGAGAGTTCTCTGGACTCCGGCCAGGGCTCCCAGAGTCCAGGCGCTCGCTCCAGCGGAGACTCTCAGAACGGATACGGGCCGGACTGGAGCTCAGTGGGCTATTTACCAGAGAGGGACCTGAGGCAGATCCACGGAGCCTTCAGGACGGACGATCTGAGCACGGTGGCAGACGCTCAATACCACGCTGGAGAATTTTATGCCATGCCTTCCAGCATACATTTCACAGAGATGACTGGGTGCTTGCTTCATTTATAACACTTTTTTATGGTGCAGAATCTAAAGGTTTTGAATTATTCGGTGTAAATGTGTATAGTTTGTTCGCCCTCTGTTGTTTGGAGCCACTCCCATCTCCGAGTATTCATGGCATGCGAGTTATGGCTCCATCCCTCAGGAGACAGATGTTTATTTGGATTTATGGAGCAGGTGGTCACTTTACCTGCGTCTCTGAACTCATTTTGTCACCTAGTATTAAGCAAAGAAAAAAACTCAAAAGAACCAACTTTGTATGCTGCATTTATTGCACACTTCCTGAGGCTGATGGTTTTGTTTCTCTTCATTTCACCAGGCCCAGGCTTATTGACATGGGGAAGGTGTACCGCCAATCCAACCTGGAGAACCTGGAACAGGCCTTTTCAGTTGCAGAGCGAGATCTTGGGGTCACACGACTGCTTGACCCAGAGGGTAATGTCAAACCGCTATAAGCTGATTTTTAAGAAAGTTATTAGATATTAACTCCAAGTACTGGAGCTAAATCCTGATCTTCCGTTGAGTTTATGATCCCATGACCTTTAACATTTGAAAAGTGTCAAAAGTATGTGACCCCCTTTGACTTTACATGAATATTACAGTGTTTATTCAATTATGTATTTATGTTTTTTTTTTTTTTTAAATTCTTGTGCCCTTGTCTGTATTAAAAATGTTAACTTTTTTGATGATTTGCTCACCGGCACAAGATCACAGCAATTAGCAAACGAAAACAGTCAAACTAAACTAATCAATTCCTGATGGACGAAATATTTTTTTTTACATTTTACCTGTTCAGAAGCTTTCATTTGGATATACATCACAACGGAGAAGAAAATATGTTCACAGTTTCCATTTCATGTTGACGAAAACAAAATGGTTTGATTGAAATATGATCTGATCTTCCATGAAGTTGCAGTAGACAAATGCAGTCTGCTTAAACAAATGACACAAACAATCATACGTTTTCATGTCTTTATTGAACATGCTGAATGAAACAATGAATGCTTATTAATCTACAATTCTTTTCATTGCAGATGTGGATGTGTCTCATCCTGATGAGAAGTCCATCATCACCTACGTGTCCTCTCTTTATGACGCTATGCCCCGCATCCCAGATGCCCAGGACGGCGTCAAAACCAACGTGAGTATTTCCCTCATCATTTTAAAATGACGCAATTGCCACTTAACGACCCATTTCCAGACTTAGGCGGTCAGCACATAGTCCAGTTAATCAGCCGTCGAACCAAATCTAATAAAACGAGTGAAGCATTTTTATGAATGAGGTTTCTTAAGGTTTCCTGCCCTTGAAAATTCCCACACTACTGCTGAATAGCATCAGTGTCCAGTCTTCCTAGCAATGAAAAGATGTTCGTCATGTACTCAGAAACGCATTCCAGACCTCATGATTTTGTTTCATTCGTGCAACACAAAAAGAGAAGTTTAAGAGAATGTTCATGCTGCTCTGTTCAATACAGTCACAGTGAATGGGGACTAAAGGTGCGGTCACGTTTACTGTTGCTCGGCGAAATGTCACAGGCAAAATCCAGTAGTAAATCTGCACAATCTGGAGCTTTGTGTGAATACGAAGAAGTTTGCTCGCATTCAAGTTGGTTATTCGCCGTCTTCACCAACAGAAAGATCCATGGTTTGAAAGTGGCTTGTGCAAGATGTGCTTCATACATCTCTATGCAATTGACTGTAGACAATGGACTTTTTGCCTGCAAACTTTTGCTGAAATTTTACTATTGTTACACTTTAACACTATGGCGCTCCTAAAATTGTTCATATGACTATATTCCAAGTTGTGTAAAACTAGACACTCTTGAAAAAAAGGTTCCAAAAATGGGGTTTTAGCAGTGATGAAGAACAGTGTACAGTTCTTAAGAAAACCATTTTTCTTAACATTTTATTAATCTGAAGAACATTTATTTTCTATAAAGAGCCTTTTGTGCAATGAAAAGTTTCCATGGATGTTAAAGTTTCTTCCTGGAACCCTCAATGCAAATAAAAAACCTTTATTTTTAAGTGTTAAAAAAGCTTTGTGTTAAGAAAAGGCACAACAATATATTATTAACATTTGTCCTTTACCAATTCATTTGCATGCATTCAAATATGGTGAATTAAAACCCTTTTTGACCCTCATTGGGGTTACAAAATGACAGAAGGCTCCTTGTTTACACCTTTAAGGGTGGTAATAGATGTTGTGTGATCTGGATCTCTGCCATCCGCCCTTATATAACAGCATCCAGCTGCTGTCAGAGGCAGTTTATTTCATTCCTCCTTCACACCATCAGCATCTGTTATGAGAAGAGAATTAGATGATCTGTGTCACAAACTATCGATAAATAAGCCCCTGTATCAGCTCTTTCTGTGCTTTGATTCATCCCTCCCTTCATATGCTGTTATCAGACAAGGCTACGACTGTTGACACCTAATTGAGTGAATGTGGTAAGTGACTTAGTGGCTTAGCACCGAGGCAAAAGAGCGTTCCTGTTCCTCTCTGAATAGTGTTTGTGTGGTTTTGTTCCTGCTGCAGGAGCTGGAGCTGCGCTGGCAGGAGTATTACGAGCTGGTCACCATTCTTCTCCAGTGGATCAGACATCACATACTCATCTTCGAGGAGAGGAAGTTTCCCAGCAGCTATGAGGAGGTCGAGGTGAGTCTGCTGTTGTGTGGTCTGGGTTGCTACTAGTTACACTGTTTGTATTCAGTTATTGAATGGATTGCGGTCTTCATTATCTGTCATGCTGTGCTGTCTGCACATTGTTTTTATGTTGAATTATCTGGGTCACTGTCCTATAAAGGACCAGATAAATGGGACCCTGGACCACAAAACCAGTCATAAGTGTTAATTTTTCGAAATTGAGATTTCTACATCATCTGAAAGCTGAATAAATAAGCTTTCCATTGATGTATGGTTTGTTAGGATCGGACAATATTTGGCTGAGATACAACTATTTGAAAATCTGGAATCTGAGGGTGCAAAAAAATCAAAATACTGAGAAAATCCCCTTTAAAGTTGTCCAAATGAAGTTCTTAGAAATGCGTATTACTAATCAAAAATTAAGCTTTGTTATATGTATGGTAGGAAATTTACAAAATATCTTCATGGAACATGATCTTTACTTAATATCCTAATGATTTTTGGCATAAAAGAAAAATGGATAATTTTGACCCATACAATGTATTGTTGGCTATTGCTACAAATATACCCCAGCGACTTAAGACTGGTTTTGTGCTCCAGGGTCACAAATATGCAGTGATTTGGAGACTGCATAGAATGCTTGAGTTCTAACTAGTTTAACCAGCTAAATCCATGCTGGTCGACCAGCTTCACCCAATAGGTTTTGTTGGTCAAAAACATGGTTATGCTGATTTAACAATTAGACCAGCACCAAATGAACACTAACTATTATAACTAGCATATAATTTTTATTTTATTTTATTATATTTTACAGTATTATTAATGTATTATATTTATTATTTTGCTTTTTTATTTGATTTAATTATTTAATAGTCATTTTTTTATGTGGCATTTCATGGTTAAAACAAATATATATTTTATTTTATTTTATTTTATTTTATTTTAAGTATTTCCTGCAGTGCATTACTTTTTTGCCAAAGTTATGTAAATGAGGCTGCTTCTAGTTTTATTAATTATATTTCATGTGAATTTATCTGTTTAAGTAACTCTTAATTAGATCCTTATTGTTTTGTGTGAGATAAAATTTAGCACTAATTGAAAAAATAAAGCCATCTATTTCTATTTATCTATATATTAAAAAAAAGGTAACACTTTATTTTACGGTTACATCTATTAGTTGCTTATTAGCATGCATATTACTAGAATATTAGCCATGTATTAGTGCTAATTAAGCACATATTAGTGCCTTATTCTACATGACCTTATTCTACATCCCTAATCCTACCCAATACCTAAACTTAACAACTATTTTACTAACTTTTAATAAGCAGCAAATTAAGAATTTATTGAGGGAAAAGTCGTAGTTAATAGTTAACAAGTGCTACCTATTCTAAAGTGTGACCAAAAAAAACATTGCCCCCTTAAAATAGTTTAAATATTGAGGTCACACTTTATATTAGGTGGCCTTAACTACTATGTACTTACATTAAAAAATAAGTACAATGTATTTATTGTGGTCATATTGTATTGCAAAACACTTTTGCTGCTATTCAGGTGGGATACAGGTAAGGTTAGGGACAGGTTTAGTGGTATGGGTAGGTTTAAGGGTAGGTTAAGGTGTAAGGGATGGGTCAACAGTGTAATTATAAATGTAATTACAGAAACTAATTACAGATGTAATTACATATAGGTATTTTTAAAAATATAAGTACAATGTAAAAACATGTATGTACACAATAAGTGCATTGTATCAAATGATTAATTTAAATGTAAGTACACAGTAGTTAAGGCCACTTAATATAAAGTGGGACCAAATATTGTTTTAAAAAAAAAATACCTGTGATTAACTTGTAGCTTGGCAAACAATGTAAAAGTCGATCCCAGCACTGCCAGTAACAGAGAGAGAGAAACCTATCCTCTTCATCCGATGCCATGTTACTGGAGGAAATCCTTCTTTGCAGAGCATGAGTCATGTCACATGACACCGCATCCTGAAGAGCAGCGTTCTGGCTCTGAGCTGCTTTGTTTGAGTTTGTATGGCTGTGTCTCATCAGGGTGTGGCGGCTGTGTGATGCATATCATCCTGATCTGAGAGCAGCTACTTATATTACCTGCTTTGTGAAGCTTATCCTCAATCATGCCACTCCATGCTAGAGGAATAACAAAGAGCAGGCGCTCACTGAATCATCCAGATCTACCTGCTTAGGGTTATCGAGGGTCACGCTGTTATTTGCATGCTTTATATTCCAGCATATGCTGATTACCACGCTGTTACCCCTTACTGTTATTTTACTGTCACTGATATACTATTGTAGTTTTTGTTATTATTTTGATATGATTTTGATATTTGATTGATTTTGTTGTGTGTTTGTCATTTTTAACACTTTACAATAACCTTCCTTAGTTAACCTTAGTTAATGCATTGCACTAGCATTAACTAACAATGAACAATACATTTGTTACAGTATTTATGAATCTTTGTTAATGTTAGTTAATAAAAATACACCTGTTCATTGTTTGTTCATGTTAGCTCAGGTTCATTAAATAATAAATATTAAATATGTGTCACACTTTTGTTTGGGGATCAATTCTCACTATTAACTACGACTTTTGCCTAAATGAACTTAATAGATACAAGTTTCTAAATGTTTATTGTTAGTTCATATTAACTAATGTAGTTAACTAAGGTTAACTAAGGAAGTTTATTATAAAGTGTTACAGACATTTCTTTAAATGTCATAATAGTTTTTAAGTTTTAGTTTTGTTATTTTAGTACTTCAGATAAAATAAAATAGGTTACAGGGTTCTTTTTATTATTTGATATTTTATTACAGTTAAAGTATTTTTTATTTAAATTAATGAAGATGTGGTTTTAGTGTGGTTTTAGTCAATGATAATAACCCTGTCAAGGTCTTTGCACACTGAGGCCGAAATTTTCATCCGAAATTTTCGCACATTAAAAAATAAATACGACCTCACGTTGTGTCAATCATGTTTACGCACTGCCTCCGAAACATTCGTCCATCATAAAAAAATTCGGATCAGGTTCGATTTTCTGCGTTTTCTCATCCGTAGCATGCATTTTGATAGGAAAGGATGACGAATACGAAAAAACGGAAAAACGCATACGAAAATTTCAGACTCAGTGTGCAAGGATCTTTACTCCCAAGTTATTGCACTGCGTTATATATCTGTGTGTGTGTGTGTGTTTATTTATTAATTTGCTTATGTGGTTATATTGCAGCTTCTGTGGCGTCAGTTTCTGAAATTTAAAGAAACAGAGCTTCCGGCCAAAGAATCAGACAAGAGCCGCTCCAAACACCTCTACCAGACCTTTGAGGTTTGTACACAGGACCAGGATTATCATGCTACAATCATGGAGATGTGAAAGTAGTTTAAGTGCTTTAAATCTGTATAATGATATGTTTCCTCAGTCTTAACATGATTTACCACCATCTCCTCACAGAGTGCGGTTCACGCTGGTCAGGTTAAGGTTCCTCCTGGTTATCATCCCATTGATGTTGAGAAGGAATGGGGTCGGCTACATGTGGCTATTCTGGAGAGGGAGAGACTGCTCCGGATAGAGTTTGAGAGGTGAGGAAGACGTCTAAAACACAGACCTATCTTAGTTTCCTCTTAGTTTCCTTTGTTTCTGTGGTCATTGAGAATATGGGAATGTAATGGGTGTGTAATGAAATGACTAGAATAGATCCGTCTGCCAGTCCAAAAACTGACATTACATCAGCCTTTATTACACAATGAAGGCCATTCTAGCCTAATGAGAGCTGCGTGAGAACCAGATCTCAGTGTGGTCTCAAAACGTATCACTTCAGCACTTGAAATGCATGCATTTTATTGCATTTGATACAAAATATCAATTATCAAAAAGTAGTATCCACAAACAGAGCTTCTCTCTTTACTCTTTTGCTTAGTGACTTGTAATTAGCTGGTGTTTTGGTGATTTTTAGTTCGTCATAGTACATACGAACAAGTGAAAACACTGGTTGTATGTATTTTCATCACTTGGTTTATTGTTTAATCATTTAAAACTGCCCTAACCATGAATTATGTTTACATATTAATGCCTGTTCACTATTCAGCAGTACTCTAATAATGAACAACTGTGTGAACCACAGTTTCATATGCCAATCATAGCAGAGATCATTTACAGTACATATAGATATCTTAAATGTACTGTAGTAAAAACAGAGAAATAAATTATAGCTGTTTTGATGCAAGAAACCTTGAACTGTTTTTCGAAATCAAGGAGAATGGAGAAAAGAGTTTGTGTTTCCGTTTTAGTTATAAAACATTAAACGGTTTTGGTTTCAATTCGTGTGATTATTATAGTTTTAATGAAGCTCCAAACTTTAAAAATTCTGGCTTTTAAATCTTTAAACCCTCCTAGTTACATAGAGACTGATGAATCTGTATCCGTCACATACGTGATTTCCAAATAAATGTATTGATTGTTCTCTTCAGTTTCTGTGAAGCAGTGTAGCAAGTTTACTGATTTCAGTGTCAATGAGACCGAAAAAGAATATTGCGATTATATTCTGACGTAAATTAAATGAAATAGTTATCGATATCCATCATCTTGAAGGAGAGGGAGTATCATCCACACCAGGACACGTCCCCCGTCACAAGACAATGCTGCTTCTCGCTGGACGAGAGTAATATGCAGCACACAGTTTCTTTATGGACTGTGGAATGGCTGACCAAGCGCCACAACAACTTCATCTTGGCTGTGGTTTGGTCTGTCCGAGTCCCATGACAGGATTATAACAAGAAAAACATGTTTTTTATGCATTTTGGAGAGAGTCTTGCATGCTGTCGGACTGTAAAAAATGGCCTTTGTGACAGACCCGTATCGTTTAGAGTATTTGCTTCGTCGTGGAAAACTGTGAGTTTCTTGCTCTTTATTTATTCATTTTTTTTATTACTTGTAACCAGCTCTCGTCTGGGTGATTTTTAATGTCGTACGAAGTAATTCCACATCGTATTTTTCACATTTGTATTATTTTAGTTTCAAAGTTTTTACTGTATTGAAAATCCTGTCTCTTCATTTCATTGAGAAATCTTCCAGTCGTTTGTGTATTAGTCTTTGACCTTTGACTAATCGGCGTAACGTCTGGTCCTCATAGCAGCTTATTCTGACCACGAACTGCCAATTTATAAAATAAAACTGTAATTGAATTGTCTGTGAACTCTGATCGTTTGCAGGTTAGAGCGTCTCCAGCAGATCGTCAGTAAAGTGCAGATGGAGTCAGGCATGTGTGAGGAACAGCTCAACCAGACTGAGTCTCTCCTGCAGACGGTGAGATTATACATCCTCAAAACACACTTATACAGTTACTATTCGGTCAAATGTGACCCTGGAGCACAAAAGCAGTCATAAGTAGCACAGGTATATTTGTAGCAATAGCTAACAATACATTGTACGGGTCAGAATGATCGATTTTTCTTTTATGCCAAAAATCATTCGGATATTAAGTAAAGATTATGTTCCATGAAGATATTTTGTAAATTTAATACTGTAAATATATCAAAACTTCATTTTTGATTAGTAATATGCATTGCTAAGAACTTCATTTGGACAACTTTAAAGGTGATTTTCTCAATATTTTGATTTTTTTGCACCCTCAGATTCCAGATTTTCAAATAGCTGTATCTCAGCCAAATATTGTCCTATCCTAACAAACCATACATCAATGGAAAGCTTATTTATTTATTTATATGTATAAATCTCATTGACCCTTATGACTGGTTTTGTGGTCCAGGGTCACAAATGTGAGTGAAAAGTACAAAGTTGCTGTACAAACTTTGCATTGTAGTGACTTTGACTTTTGTTGCAGGATATCCGTCTCCTGAGTGCCGGGAAACCAGCGCAGCACACGGTTGAGGTGGAGAGGGATCTGGACAAAGCCGACGGCATGATCCGGCTCCTCTTTAACGACGTTCAGCAGCTCAAAGACGGGCGCCACCTGCAGGCGGAGCAGATGTATCGCAGGTGAGTCCATACTAGTTTCAAGTTTCAATTTATTTATATAGCACATATAAAACAGCCACACATCTGACCAAAGTGCTGCACAGAGATACAAAAATAGTAAAAAGAATATAAAAAAACTACTATAGTAGAAAACCTTCTTCCAGTAGACTTCAGTGCATTAACTCTTTCCCCGTCAAACACGGAATTTTCCGGGTTTCTGGATTGTCACAGTTATACGCTAGGGGGCGCTATTACACATAGTCTAGAATGTGCCGATCAAAAACACAGACCAGGAAGAAAGGAGCGATCTCACTTGTAAGCATATGCATATGAAAAATAAGGTAGTCATCAACAATAAACAGCATATAAATGAAAACTGCCTAATGTTACCGAGTGAAATGTCGATCCAGGAAGTGGTAAATGCCTGTGAATCTGATCCAAATGTAGTATGATGTTGATAAAATTGCCCAAAATGTAGCTTTTTTTAATGAAACTGACCAACATCCAAGTGTTGATAAAAAAATTAATGCTTGAAGCTAGTATAAAACTGTTTATTTTTTTTGTTTAGAAGCAGAGGCTCTCTTATTATTATTTTGATGTATTGCATGTTCAGATATTTATACAACAGAGTATTCTGGGGGCCATGAAATTTTACTGAAAATTGTCAAAAATGCTGGCGGTGGCTGGCAACAAAAACGCTGGCGGCGAAAGAGCTTAAAAGGGATACTTCTTTCCCTTTTGGACCTACAAGTGATTCTATTGGATGAAACGACTATGGAAATCTATAACAAATAATGTAAGCGAACCGAATGACAGCGGTTTTCTTTTCTCAGGGTCTACCGCTTACACGAGCGCTTGGTGAACTTGCGCAGCGACTACAATCTGAGGCTGAAGTCCAGCGTCAGCACGGCCTCTCACGTCTCCATCACACACATTTCCCAGAAGCCCGTGCAGCGCGCGCGGCCCGAGCTGGACGAGGTCACCCTGCGTTACGCGCAGGACCTGTTAGCGTGGGTGGAGGAGAACCAGCGCAGGATCGATACAGCCGAGTGGGGCATCGATCTTCCCTCGGTGGAGTCTCAGCTGGGCAGCCACAGAGGACTTCACCAAACCATCGAGGACTTCAAGGCCAAGATCGAGCGCGCACGAACAGATGAGGTACTTTAAATTCTTTACTTCTTTATCACTTTTTTCATGGAGACTCTTAAGCTTTCATACTACTTTTCTTAAATGATTGTTTTTGTGTAAAATATGCCCTGTACGCTGAAGTCCAGTATCCATTATAAAGACTGGGATGTCTTCAACTCCTCCTAGACTTTTCATTTGACTCTTACAAAAAGATTTTGTGATGAAGTGAAACCAGATTTAGTTTTAGATTTTTTTTTAATCAAAGACAAACTTTTTTTTTAATTGACCATTTTTTTGGTTCTTTTATATTGTTTATTTACTTATTTACCTTTTTCACTTGTTTCTTGTCATGAATATAGCCATGGTAGCTGGCATGATGCTAACCAATAAACAATCAAACATACGTATTAAATTTCCCTCAACCATAACCATATAATTAACTATAGAAATGAAAAACAATTCTAGTAAAAAATTAATATGAATGAATAATTAAAAGTAATTTACAAATTAATAATTAATAACAAATTACTTTACTAAACTACTATAAGTATATTCAGCTTTACCTGCATACATACTGTATACTGATGTAAAGCAATATGTACAACTATTTTGCAAATCTCAACTGCGTGATTGTTTATACTGTCGCAAAATATAAACTGTTATCACATAGCTCTATATTTAAAGTTCCACATATCCAATTTTACCAACAGATATACAGTATATTCAATTAAAGCGATATACTGTATACAATATTGCAAATTGTAACGGCTTGATTTTTTTTATATTGTGGCAAAATGTAAACTATATGGTCAGCCGTTCACTAAATGTGATCATAAAGGCCTATTTACATAAAGAATGATAGCTATAAAGATAAATATAACTGTATTAGCAGTATTATCAGTGGACAATAATGTTAATGTGTGTTTCAGAACCAGCTCTCGCCCGCTAGTAAAGGCACATACAGAGAATATCTGGGCAAACTGGATCTGCAGTACACCAGACTGCTGGTGAGTGTTTTAACTAGTTTTAACTAGTAAAAATCACTAGGCCTTGCAGAGTGTCAGCATACGTCTCTCTTCTTCTCTAGAACTCCTCCAAGTCCCGTCTGAGAAATCTTGACCAGCTGTATAACTTCGTCAGCGCCGCCACCAAGGAACTGATGTGGCTCAATGACAAAGAGGAAGAGGAGGTCAACTACGACTGGAGTGAGCGCAACACCAACATGGCTGCGAAGAAAGAGAACTACTCAGTAAGTCTAGAGCCAAAAATAATCCTGTTTCTGTGTTTAGGGTTAACTCATTATAGTTTAAGCAGGCGTAAACCTTGTTTTTCATGGTCTAATTAATTCCTCAGGGACTGATGCGAGAACTGGAACTTAGAGAGAAGAAGATCAATGACATCCAGGCCACTGGAGACAGACTCATTAAAGACGGCCATCCAGGCAAGAAGACGGTTGAGGTACGCTGTCAACTATTCATGGTTTTAAAAGAAGACATGGTAACACTTTACTTAAAGCCTTTGCGTATAATGCATTACAAAGGGCTATTAAAAGGTATAATGGATGATTATAATTATTCATAATTATATCTTGTTGAAGATAATTATAACCAAATGTGACCCTGGACCACAAAACCAGTCATAAGGGTCAATTTTTCGAAATTTAGATTTGTACATCATCTGAAAGCTGAATAAATAATCTTTTCTTTGATGTATGGTGTGTTAGGATAGGACAATATTTGGCTGAGATACAACTATTTGAAAATCTGGAATCTGAGGGTGCAAAAAAATCAAAATATTGAGAAAATCACCTTTAAAGTTGTCCAAATGAAGTTCTTAGCAATGCATACTACTAATCAAAAATTAAGTTTTGATATATTTACAGTAGGAAAATTACAAAATATCTTCATGGACCATGATCTTTACTTAATATCCTAATGATTTTTGGCATAAAAGAAGAATCAATAATTTTGACCCATACAATGTATTTTTGGCTATTGCTACAAATATACTCCAGAGACTTAAGACTGGTTTTGTGCTCCAGGGTCACAAATTTAAAATGCATAGTGTAACATTGAATTGATAAGTGTTATAATGTATTATCTGTGGTTATAATTATTCATGAGATCATACAGTGCTTTATAATGTTCATAACAAGGCATAATGAATGCATTAATCTACTTTTATAATGCATTATGCATAAAGGCTTTAAGTAAAATGTTACCAAAGAGGCTTCTGCTCACCAAGGCTGCATTTATTTGATTAAAAGTACAGTAAAAACAGTAAAAATGTGAAATATTATTATAATTTAAAATAGCTGTTTTCTATGTGAATTTCTGTTAAAATGTAATTTATTTCTGTGTTCAAAGCTGTATTTTCAGCATCATTACTCCAGTCTTCAGTGTCACATGATCCTTCAGAAATCATTCTAATATGCTGATTTACTGCTCAAGAAACATCTCTGATTATTATAAACGGTTCTGAACACCAGTGTTACATGTGTGTTGTGTTGATCTGCAGGCGTTCACCGCAGCTCTGCAGACGCAGTGGAGCTGGATCCTCCAGGTGTGCTGCTGCATTGAAACTCATCTCAAAGAAAACACTGCATACTTCCAGGTACAGCATCAGCATCGTCTAACCATGTGCAATTCTTTGTTGGTCAATCATGTACCTGTATAAGCAGTATTCTTCTCTTTCTCCTCCTGTTTTACCTGTAGTTCTTTGCTGATGTGAGAGATGCTGAGGAGAGGATGAAGAAGATGCAGGAGACCATGAAGAAGAAGTACATGTGTGACCGCAGCACCACTGCCACTCGCCTGGAGGATTTACTGCAGGACGCTGTTGTGAGTTTGGTTTCCATTGTGTGCAGATGGCTTATAAAAACTAAACTTTTGTGTTTTGCAAGTGTACAGTTATCGGTAGAGATTGTTTACTACACACGTTTACTGTAATATTGCAATGCTGATGTCACAATATTGTAGCACAACTGGAGAAATAAATCAAATTTATAAAGCTAATTTTCTGATGAAAATTGTAATTGTGACTTAAAATGCAATTTAAAATAAACAAGCCACATTTGCTGTGCTTGTTGGTAGGGCTGAACAGTTGTGAAAAAATTAAATAAATTAAACAAAGTTTAATTAAAACAAAGGGCAAAGTTTAATTGCAACATATAATCATTACAGTTAATAGTGTTCACCGTCTGTTTGATTACATGTCATTTGTAACTACTGTAACTGCATGATTTTTACTGTACATTTCTGCCATAGTCACCACTAATAATAACCTACTCCTAAATATCGTGTAGAAACTTAAAATTTTCTGCACTGCAAAAAAATGCTTTTCTTACTTAGATTTTGTCTTGTTTCCAGCCAAAATATCTAAAATTCTTGAATCAAGAAAGATTTTCTAAATAATTAAAAATGATTGTCTTGTTTTCAGGAAAAACAGGTCAAAATTAAGTGAGTTTTTGCTTGAAACAAGCAAAATAATGGGGTAAGAAAAAATAATGTTATTTCAAACAGAAAACAAGATTATTTAAATATAATTGTATTATTAAAATATAATTTTGACTTGTTTTTCTGAAAACAAGACAATCATTTTTGCAGTGCGTAAAGCTGCTTTGCAACGATTTGTATCGTGAAAAGCGTTATACAAATAAACTCGAATTGAATTAAACAGTCAATCAAAATTAAATATAAAAATAATACTATTGTATTATTTCACTAAAAGGAAAAATACAGTTTAAGAAACATTATATAATAATAATAATAATAATTAGTAGTAATATTAAATAGAAATATAAAATTGACTGAATCAAAACAATAAGAAATATTACTATTGTAATAGTTTAGTAAAATAAGAAATAATAATAATATTTATTTAACATTATACCTGCAAAATTATATCACTAATAATTATGGCTGTTTTAAGTTCTTCATTTTCAAACCTTAAACCATCAAACTTCAATGGAAAAACATTTCTTATAACGGTATTAAAATGAAAAGATTAATAAGTGTCTTTGAGCTGACTAAGTGAGTTTGACCACAGGAGGAAAGAGAGCAGCTGAACGAGTTCAAGTCTGACGTCGCCAGCCTGAACAAGAGAGCCAAGTCCATCGTCCAGCTGAAGCCACGCAACCCCACCACCCCCTTCAGAGGCAAGCTGCCCATCCAGGCCGTCTGCGACTTCAAGCAGATGGAGGTAGAGACGCGCCGCCACTCCTCTTCATCCTGTCTTACTCCCGTGTTATATGTCCTTGTTAGTTTTTATCCTATTTAGTCAACCTTATCCTATTTAGTTTTAGTCGACTAAAAGTCTCAACATTTTAGTCAAAGAAAACCCAAAGTATTTTAGTCTAGTTTTAGTCAATGAAACCTTGACATTTTAACAATAAGATTATTGTTTATTAACCGTACAGCAGTATTAATTTTGGCAGCCATTCTTAATTTAGTCTTACTCAAATGTACATTTTAGTTATCATATTTAGTCAGCCTTGTCCTGTTTTTGATTAGTCAAGTTTAAGTCAATGAAATGTATGAGCATTTTAGTCAATGAGAACTGATCAAAATTATTTTTGCTCAAAATTATAATTGCATAAAAATGTTGTCATTTGAGAAATTTACTTTAGCATTTCAGGTATTGCACTTTCACCAGTCGGCACAAATCAATAGACTGTGGACTCATACATGGTTTAGCCTCTTTTACCTCATCTAGTATACTGATTTAATTATAGGCGTTTTATTATATATATATTAATACCTAAGACTTATGCACTGTCTCTGTCTACATTATGAAAACTGGTAAATGAAAAATATTACAGTCAAATTCAATAGTGGTTGAGTAAGTGCATTTATTCAGCGATCAGAATCGCGAACAATATAGTCGAGATCTCATGACAGAACACAGACCGGCTGAGGGACACTTTTATTTAGATCGTATTATTTTTATTTAGATCGTCCGTGGTGCATGGTTGCCAGATTGCTTAAAATAAGCAAATCACCAGGCAGAAAGTGTATTCATGTAACAGTGAAGCTCTGATTGGGGGGATTTGAACTCTTGATATCTGGCAACCGCATACATGAAAAAAGCTTGCATAATAAAGGCGTGTAGAGCAGTCTGCAGTAACAGTTTGTCTCCTTTTTTGACAAAAATAAAAAGAGGTTTTTGGTAAAGTTTTAATTTTTTTAATACATTTTAGTCTCGCCTTTTTTCGTCAATGAAATTTCATGTTGATATAGTCATTGTTATCGTTTTTTGACCTTATTGTCGTCTCGTCTTCGTCTCGTCTTAGTCATGGGAAAAAAGTTTGTCAGTGAACATTTTTTGTCATAGTTTTAAGGAAATGAACACTAGCTGTCACACACGCTCACAGTGTGCTTGTACTGCAGGTGTAACCCCTGTTTCTCCTGACAGATCACCATGCACAAGGGCGACGAGTGCGCGCTCATCAATAACTCTCAGCCCTTCAAGTGGAAGGTTCTGAACCGCTCGGGAGACGAGGCCATCGTGCCGTCCATCTGCTTCCTCGTGCCGCCCGTCAACAAGGAGGCTGTCGAGAACGTGTCCAGGTATATTACACACACTACACTGGAAAATACAAGTTGCGATGAACCCAAGTACAGCTTTTATTTAAAAGTAATCCACATACAAACAGAGACTTGACTTGGCGTGAATCAGAAACACAAGCTCACCAACAGCAGGTTACACAGTCCAAGAACAAAGGCAACATGAGGGCTATTTATATCAAACGATGCAGGTCACATGACAAGAATCATCCAATGAGAACATGACACGTGAACCAAAGAACCAATCAAAACATAACACACCGACGAGGGAATCACATGACAGAACATGACTGTGGCTAAACTACAAAATAAAAGACATGAAAACAATGAACAAAAAACAAAACCCAAACCCCACGTTAGAGAAAAGCCGTGTTTTCTGGAGAACTTCAAACAAACATTGCTGTTTGCAGTCTACCAGCGTTATTTTAGTGTCATTGATGTGCTAGTATAGATTTTGAATTAGATTTTCATTTTAGTTTTTATTTATTCAAGTTTAATAATTTTGTTGTATGTTTTTGTCATCATTTTTTTGTTTGTTTCATTGATATGGATTATATTTTTTGATATATTTTGATATATATTTTCTGTTTTCAAGTTTGAGTAATTTTGTTCTGTGTTTTTGTCCTTTTTATTAGTGTTTTTAAGCATGCATATTTATAGTATTTATTAATTCTTATTAAGTTTTAGTGTATTTAATTTTGTTTCATTTTGTACTTCAGCTAAAAACAAAAATGAGAATTTTTCCCTTGACAACTAGCTGAGAAAAGTACTATATAAGATACTATTATATTTTTTGGGGGGGGGGGGGGACGTTCTAAATTTTTTATTATTTTCTGTATCAGTGGTAGTTATTTTATTACAAGTTAAACTAAAAAAGTGAAATGTTGTCTTGACAACTAGCTGAAATAAATAAGTGTAAGATTTTTTTTTTTCAGAAACACATTGTAAGGTTTTGACGGTGATGTTATGTTGATGTTTCTGTCAGTCTGGAGGCCGGTCACCAGCAGACTCTGACTCTGTGGCAGACGCTTCACGTTGACCTCAGGAGTCTGCTCTCCTGGCAATACCTGATGAAAGACATCCATCTCATCCGCTCCTGGAACATCACCATGGTCTGTTCGACATCATTAATTGATGATTTAGCCATTAAGTTAACACAATTAATTGAAGAAATGTATTTGCTACTGAAAGAGATCAGTGCATATGTGACCCTGGACCACAAAACCAGTCATAAGTGTAAATTTTTCGAAATTGAGATTTATACATCACCTGAAAGCTGAATAAATAAGCTTTCCATTGATTTTTCCATTGATACAGTATTTGGCCGAGATACAACTATTTGAAAATCTGGAATCTGAGGGTGCAAAAAAATCAAAATATTGAGAAAATTGCCTTGATAATTTTGACCCATACAATGTATTTTTGGCTATTGCTACAAATATACCCCAGCGACTTAAGACTGCTTTTGTGCTCCAGGGTCACATATATGCTGTGAAACTTAGAAGTAAATGTACTGTCTGGTTATTTCACTCTGAAAGAAAAACACATGTTCTACAGTAAACAACATGGGATTTTACCTCTAATTCAGTAACTTGATTGTAGACCGACCGAGTTATATTTAGGAAAGAGGCGGTAAACAAGGAAAATTGCTTTATTGAATAATAGGACCTTCAAGGGCTCTTCTAAATGAATTAAAGAGTAGACATGATTCTGCTGTTTTAACATCTGAGAATAGTTCTGCAACAGATTTCAGACGAGACTAGATCAAGATTATTAAGGATTATTGTAATTTTGTCATTGCACTAATTAAATGCAATACTTTAGGGAAAGATGCATTGTGAATGTAAAAGCAGCTAAGAGTCCTCTTATGTTTCAGTTCAAGACGATGAAGCCAGACGAGTACCAGCTGATGCTGAGGAACCTCCAGCTGCGCTATCAGGACTTCCTCAAGGACAGCCAGGACTCGAAGCTGTTCGATTCCAGTGACAGCATGCAGATCGAGAGGGACTACAAGGAGACCGTACAGCATTACGACAACCTGCTCCGCACCCTGGAGAAAGGTATGGACACGAACCCCTGACAGAGCCCACTGTGCGTTACCGATGGCATGAAACACTGAAACATGAGGGTGGTGTTTCTGTGGATGTTGGGTAACTGTTGAATTCACGTTTCAGGAGCAGCTGTCAGAGCGCAGGGTGAGTCTTGTGCTCCTGCTGGCCGTGATGAGCAGAGTTTGGTTATCATGGATGAGCTGCTCTATAATGGAAAAACATGTAGTGTCAGCTTTTGTCATCGTTTGTTTCCTTGCTTTAGCTAACAGCGCATCTCTACAGAGTGTGCATGTAGTGCAACATTCAACATAGTAACAGACGAAAAACACACAGCTGGTCAAACCATGAATTTCTGAATCTGTGTAGTTCATATATAGTTTTCATTTAGATGACAACTAAAACTAAAACCGTAAAAAAACAAACAAACAAAAAAATATTATAACTTGACATAAAATCAACTTTAATTGAAATAAAATATAAAACTAATTTTTAATTTATTTTATTTTTTATCAGTTTATTTTTTACTATTATAGTTTTTGCTAATATTTTGAGATTTTATGTTTATATGTTCTGTTTTTATTTCGGTTTAAGTTAAAGGTTTTTTAGATTTGTTGTGTTATTGTCAATATGTCAATATAGTTTTTAGCTATTTTATTAAAGTTGTCTTAGTTATTTTAGTATATTAAGTACTATATGTGACCATGGACCACAAAACCAGTCATAAGGTTCAATTTTTTGAAATTGAGATTTATACATCATCTGAAAGCTGAATAAATAATCTTTCCATTGATGTATGGTTTGTTAGGATAGGACAATATTTGGCCGAGATACAACTATTAGAAAATCTGGAATCTGAGGGTGCAAAAAAATCGAAATATTGAGAAAATCACCTTTAAAGTTGTCCAAATGAAGTTCTTAGCAATGCATATTACTAATCAAAAATGAAGTTTTGATATATTTACGGTAAGAAATTTACAAAATATCTTCATGGAACATGATCTTTATTTAATATCCTAATGATTTTTGGCATGAAAGAAAAATTGATAATTTTGACCCTTACAATGTATTTTTGGCTATTGCTACAAATATACCCCAGAGACTTAAGACAGGTTTTATGCTCCAGGGTCACACATAAATATCTATATTCTCTATCTATCTATCTATCTATCTATATATATATATATATAAACTGTGTATAATATTTTGCATCATGGTAGTGCTTGCTGTACTTTATTTAAATACAAAAAAATGAATGCAGTAAAACATATTTTACTGGTATGAGCTGTAAGAGTTCTCAAAATATGCCTAATTTTCTTCATGCATATTTAATAAATTTAGTTTTTTCTTTTGATTTTGGGATGAAATGTGAGCCACTAACACAGACGGAATGTGTGTGACGTGACTGAGTGTGATGAATGTTGGCTGCAGCAGACCGATAAATGAAGAGATAAACTGTTGTTTGCTTTCAGTGTTGTTATAAATCCGTAATAACAAATCTTTTTTCTCCGCAGGCGAGCAGGATGAATCCATATGCAAGTCATACATCACCCAAATCAAAAACCTGCGCCAGCAGATCGAAGAGTGTGAGTCTCGTACGGTGGCCCGTATCCGGCTACCTGTGGATAAAGATCCGCTCCGAGGCTGCATGCAGAAGACCGCCGATCAGAGAGTATGACACACAACTCTGGCTCTTATCATTTATCCAGTTAAAACTGAAGAATGTGTATACCAATTCAAATCATATTTGTGACTCATAAATAGGTGAAGTTTGACAAACATGTCAAGAACACATCCCCAAAATCACAATTTATGACCATTAAGATTTTTTGCTTTGTGAAATTATTTTTTATGACATTTAAGCACATTTGCCTGAGATGTTCTTATTATTGTAATGGATCCAGTTTATTGTGATTGTCATTAAATGCTTATTACAGTAATACAAACTAAATTAAAGACAGAACAACAAATACTAAAACAATATTAGATATAAATGAATCAGAGTGATGATATTTTAGCCTATTATGGTATTAAAATTTGTGCTTACTTGTCCTGAAAATAATGTCACAATATAAAAATAAATCTCCAAGATATAATCAGTGTTATTTTAGTGTTTTTGAGATACTATTATATTTTTTATTAATATTTTGAATCAGTTTTTACTTTTCAATTTTTATTTTAATTTTAGTTAAAATTGTAGTAATTTTTTGTTTTTGTCACTGTATATAGAGAGAGAGAGAGATTTTAGACATTTTTATTTCTTTTTTTTTTTTAATTGTATTTGTACATCAAGATGTTGCCTGAAAATAAGGGAAATATTTTTTTTTTATATTTAATTTTATTTCAAGCAACAAAACTTTTGTAATGGTTTTTACTTTCAGTTTTAATTAACTATACCCTGAATATAATTTCTCTCTCTCTTTTTTTTTTTTTGATTATGTGAATTATGGACCATGTTCTTTGTCATATTTAACCAAAAATGAATCAATGTGGCTCAAACAGAAACTGCAAATGGAGCTTGACGGCATTAAGAAGAACCTGGACCGAGTGTCTCAGAAAGCTGAGGAGGTGCTGTCCTCTCCGGAGCAGACCAGCACTCCAGTCCTGCGCTCAGAGCTGGACATCACCCTGCAGAAGATGGACCAGACCTACAACCTGTCCTCAGTCTACCTGGACAAGTAAGGAGCGCTCTCACCTCTGCAGTATTTGTCTTTGCACAGCATATCTGCTGCTGCTTGTCCTTCATGTTTTGTCTCTTATTCATTTGTCTGTATAATCTTAAGCATAAGATCAGATCAAGGCATTTCTTTTTTCTGTAGACTTAAGACAATAGAAGTTGTGATCCGGAACACACAAGGGACAGAAGATGTGGTGAAGAAATATGAGACTCGCCTGCGTGAGGTTCACACGGTTCCGACAAACGTCCAGGAGGTGGACAACTACTGCTCTGAGCTCAAGGTAATATTCACTGCTCACTTACTGCTTGATGCTTTGTTTTGTATAACACTAGATGAATCTTGTAGCATTTTGTAACATGTACAAGGATGTAGGTCAGTGGTTCTCATCCTTATTGACTCCATGGCCCACCTGTGTCCACAACAATGTCCCTGACATTTCTAGTTAAATTCAATTTTAGGATTCCCGAAGTTTTAAGAGCCGAATGTTTTTTAAGGATCCTGATCTTTTTAACCAATAAATTGATACATTTCCAGTTGTTTGTGGTTTACTGGATAAGGATTAATGATAAGGATTTTTAAAAATATGTGTTCTTACAATTTATATTAAGTAAAATATTTTAGAGCTTGGCATAAAAACAAAAATGTATAAAAAATGCTGATTCTCAAAAATGTTTTAAAAAAAAAATGTTTAAGGATTTTATTCATTTACATTACTTTTCCAGCTTTAGAAATCATTTAACACTTTTAAAATAAATTAAACCATTTTAAAATAAGGTTTCCTCATATACACCAATTTTACAGTTGTTGAGGGGAGTGAATTAAAAATAAAAATATTCTCAATTTTGTTTTGGCATATTTTAATGCTTGTTTTGTATTATTTTAAACCAAGAAAGTCTTCAAGTCACCTTAGAAGTTGGTTGTATGAATAAGAGAAATTAGCGTAAAATTGTGTTTAAAAAAGGATGCCTTCAGCATTTTAAGCCTGTTCAAACCAAGCTTGGTAGACATTAATGGTGAAATGTGCTTTTTCTCTGACGCTGAACGGAAGAGCAAAAATAATGACTGTGTTCAAACAGGTTTCCCAATCTGCCATTGGTTGGGCAAACAGACTGTATTTGTAATTGACTGATATCATGGGTTGTGTCAGTTTGGCTGATTCTCAAACAAACAAATTCTGCTTTGAAAGCCACAGTGTTGGATCTTTTGAGGAAATCAACTTACAGATGACTTGTTGTATCCATATGTGACCCTGGAGCACAAAACCCGTCTTAAGTCGCTGGGGTATATTTGTAGCAATAGCTAAAAATACATTGTATGGGTCAAAATTATTGATTTTTTATTTATGTCAAAAATCATTAGGATATTAAGTAAAGATCATGTTCCATGAAGATATTTTGTAAATTTCCTACTGCAAATATATCAAAACTTAATTTTTGATTAGTAATATGCATTGCTAAGAACTTCATTTGAACAACTTTAAAGGTGATTTTCTCAATATTTAGATTTTTTTTGCACCCTCAGATTCCAGATTTTCAAGTAGTTGTATCTCAGCCAAATATTGTCCGATCCTAACAAACCATACATCAATGGAAAGCTTATTTATTCAGCTTTCAGATTATGTATAAATCTCAATTTCCAAAAATTGACCCTCATGACTGGTTTTGTGGTCCAGGGTCACAAATGAATTAACAAACTTTAACAACATTTTAACACAGAAAAAACACACTATACCTTTAAGTCAAGACTTTTGCCAAACGTTGGGATGTTTGACAGTTATTTTTAATGAAAAAAAACATATATACCTGCTAGTGTACTGTATGCATAATGTAGTTACATCAAATTTGGGATGAATTCAACTTGTTCACTTGTGTTCAGCGCATGCGTTCGGAGGCAGAAACCCAGCGGCCCGTGTTTGATGACATGGAGAGTGAGCTGGCCAAGGCCACGGCGGTCAGCCAGCGCATGCTTCAGGTTCACAGCGAGCGGGATGCCGAGCTGGACCACTACCGGCATCTCCTGGGCAGCCTGCAGGACCGCTGGCGCGCCATCTTCGCCCAGATCGACCTGCGGCAGCGCGAGCTGGAACAGCTGGGCCGGCAGCTGGGCTACTACAGGGAGAGCTACGACTGGCTCATCCGCTGGATTGCAGACGCCAAACAGCGGCAGGAGAAGATCCAGGCCGTGCCTATAATTGACAGCAAGACGCTCAAAGAGCAACTGGCACAGGAGAAGGTACTGAATGACACAAGCTTTCTCCATAGGGGTTAACAGCTAGTGACGGATAGTGGGTTAAAGCGGTCGTATTATGCTCTTTTACAAAGTCTTGATTTTGTTTTGGGGGTGTACTAGAACATGCTCTCATGCTTGGTGGTTCGAAAAACGCATTATTTTTCACATAATTTACATTATTACAATATCTTCCTCCCCAGCCTGGCACAAACAGCTCGATTAGTTCCGGGTTTGATAAAGGCCCTCCTTCCGAAAAACGAAATGTGTTGTGATTGGTTAGCTGTCCCAGTGCGTTGTGATTGGCGAACAGCTTAGACGGCGTTTCAGTACTGCCCCGCCCCTTGCCAAAACAGCAAGTTCGTCAATATTGCCATATCAATTCAGACCCTGAGAATATTGAGGATTGCACAGAACCTTTGCACGCACGGATATTGCAAGACATATTAAAGTGGTAACGTTATTGTTTTTTTTTTTTTTGGCTAAATCACCTTTTAGATAGGATGTCAACAACAACTTAAAAATAACAGCATTTACTATGTACCAACAAGTGCAACGGTAATATGTATTATGTTTATTGTTTTTTAATTCTAACATTATAACATGAATTGCAATGAAACTGTTATACAGTTGAATTTATTTATACCATAGTCCCACAGACTACACTATTTGTGGCGGTATATATCTGCAAATTAATTCTCTGCCAGCGGGAGGCGCTGTTGGAGCGGGAGAGATCGAGGTTTCCACGGTAATGCTGTACACAAACAGAGCTCCGCTCACAAACGCTGCTTTATCAGACATTACATGCAAGTAGTGATGGGAAGTCCGGTTCTTTTCCGCAAACCAGTTCTTTCGGACAGTTCGTTTCAATGAACCGGTTCAAAAAACCGGATCATCGGTTCTTTTACGCCCTAACGTAATGACATCATTCTCGATGACGTAACGATATAATCTATCGTCCCGGGCTGGGATGAAAATACACATTCAAATATATAAAGTCAGTAATCATAACTTCAGTCAGTTAAAACATCATAATCATGATCTTTAAAGTTTACAATTAAGTTTTGCAAGCACCCAAATACAGGTACAGGCATGTGCATACAAGGATTTAAGTCTTGAAGATATAAGTGAATAAATTAGTTGTCATCAGCGCAGAAACCATAATCCACTTATACATAATCCACTGCTATTTATTTGTTATTAAATAAACTTACGTTTCGCCGTCATTCAGGTCCTCGGTTTACCCGTGCCATATAGCATTAGCACAGAATCAGTTGTCCAAAAGAACTAGTTTGGTTCAGACGTGCTGTGTCATTTTCCTGTCCGAAGAAACAGTTCTCAGTTCAGTGTACTGGTGATCCGAAAACCGTTGCAACCGATTCTTGACTTCCGAGAACGAGAACCGCCTAAACCGGCTCACTATGTCGTTCAGTGTAACAGCTGCTCTGCTCGCGCTCATCATCAGTTCTATTTCATACAAACTCAATTTGTGAATGTGTCATCATTAACTATAATTACAGCACAGGTATTTCATAAATCATCCCTTCCTATTAAACATAGAATCTATATGGTTCAACATCCCTGACAAACCCCTTTGGCCTATAACCTAACAGAATATTCAACTGAACAAAGTACACAGATTAGATACATTCATTTTAAAAAAAAATATATGTTTTATATTATCACACTTTCTGATGTTTCACAAAATACTTGGATAACATGCTTTTCGTCCGCTTGAAAAATTACACGCACGTGCAGTATCATCTCAGCGGTTCTCAAATCGGACGTGTCCGAAAGAAACGGTTCTCGGTTCAGTGTACTGGTGATCCGAAAACCGCTGCAACCAGTTCTTGACTCCAGAACGAGAACCACTCTAGCAGTGGGCGTGTTCGTTCGTTACCGGCTCGCTGCACACATGCTGCTCTGCTCGTGTTCATCAGTTCTCTCTTCACAGCAGTTCACTCAGTGTACTGTTTGAGTAAATTAATAACTCAGGGATACTGGTTTATTTCGAGACACAGGGAGTGTCAGGCACGTTAAAAAAGTGAATAATTTAAGTAATTTGTGGATTAGTGCTTACTGGAGATGCGAACCATTTCAAACGATTCAGTCTGATTTGGTGAACTGGTTCGACCAGGTCAGTAAGAAGATCCGGTTAAATCGAACGATTCGTTCGCGAACCGGACATCACTACATGCAAGATGAAATGAAAATGACATCCAAAATTTTATGAAGACAGTCGGTTTCCTTCAGAAATACAGTGATATAAAAACACCCGCACCGGGTTTTGATTTTGAAACGTGTAGTGCTCAACCAAGCGTTCTCCGCACCCGCCACCCGTTCGAATTTCCGTAGGCGGGATTTATTTTAATGATATTATAATGGGCCGCTTTGTGACATCATAAACACCGGAAAACAACTTTGTAGTCCAAACGAGCTGTTCATTGTAGTTCTTGAAAAGGGATTTTTTAAAAACAAAATATCTCCCTTTGGAGTGGACTTTGAGATTTGTAACTTTGAAGATCTTTTTATGCCCAAACATGCACACTACACACTGACTAAAATTCAGAAAGTAAAAAAGCATAACAGGACCCCTTTAAGCAATACACGCTTCACACTTGTTTGAAGATTTTTAGTGATAATCTAAGTTGCCTAGTCAAAGGTGAACGGCATAAATGCTATGACAAGTTACACCCACCACCCACTTATTAAATGCCTCACTTTACATCATTAGATACAGTTACAGTTAAAATACAGTTAAGCTCATTTAGTGATCAATGTCCAAGTGAAACTGAAAATAACAATATAATAATAATGTAATAAATAAAGTATTATTTTGTATAGTATGTGTTAGAGACTGATTTATATGTCTAAATTTACACAGACAAATAAATAACATACTCTAGCTGTATTTACGTAGTGTTATTCATTTCATAAACATGCAAATATCTATTTACAGATGTGCAGTGTAGCGTTTCAAAAATGAAAGTTTGAGCTGTGTGAAATATGGAACAAGATCAATAAAGATCTTGTGAGGAATGTTTTAAGTCTCAGAAGAAAAGCTTCTGGAATATTAATATATGTGCATTAGCTCTGAGTAAACATTGCAGTGAGATTCTTTTTGTTAACCTATTGCAAAGGTGTAAGTATAATATGGAGATTTTTTTTTTTTCACAGAAACTGCTTGAAGAGATTGAGAAAAACAAAGAGAAAGTTGATGAGTGCCAGAAATACGCCAAAGCTTACATCGATACCATTAAAGTAAGAGAGAGTATATAAATGTATTTATTATTTATCTACAATTTGTAGTTGGAGTGCTACAATCTTAATTTTTTTCCAGGACTATGAACTTCAGTTGGTTGCCTACAAAGCTCAGGTCGAACCTCTGACTTCTCCTTTGAAGAAAACCAAGATGGAGTCTGCCTCTGATAACATCATTCAAGAGGTTAGAAAGAGCTCAGATCATTCACTTCTTAGACATTTGCATTATTTGACTGCATAGCTTACTATGGTGTTTATCATTTTCAGTGTGCACTTATGTTATCCTACCAACTTTAATTTAAATATTTTTTCAATATGCTTTGTCTTTTCCATAGTATGTCACTCTGAGAACTCGCTATAGTGAACTGATGACGCTGACCAGTCAGTACATCAAGTTCATCACAGACACGCAGCGGCGCATCGAGGACGAGGAGGTGCGTGACATCAGGGGACCCTGTTCATACCACACTAACCTAACACCTAACATTAACCAATCCAACCAACCACTCATCAGAAAAAAACATCTAGATATACCTAATGTATGGGTGACTCGACATTTCTTCTGTGTCATTTTGGGCACAAATAAAACTATTTTCAATAGTATTCTACTGCCAGTGTTTCAGAAATACGTGACAGGTAGAATAAATTTGAATACATCCTGCCCTAATTATGCTTTGATTTAAAATATTAAGCATTAATAATCACATTATCTGTTAAGGGCAATTTATTTATTTTTTCTATCTTTACACTTTAATTTAATAAAAGAAGAAAGTATAGCTTATGACTATTAATTTGCAGATGCATTTAATTTAATTTATTTGAAAAAGTACAAGCAGCTGATGAGGTATTTTGACATTTTAACAGAACAGTAAATGTTATATTTGTACATCAGACAGTGTCTGATACACACTAGGGAAAGCAAGTCATATGAGGCCCACCTTTCCTATATACTTTTCTCTTTTCTCACTACTGTATGTCTTTCAAACCCTAACCTTTGATTTCTTTGCTTCTCTTAACTGCTTGCCAGTGCTTTGTCTTGATGATTGCTTGATCTTTTTTGGGCTCTAAAGAGGTAAAACTTTTCATTACGCTGTAGTAATTTCATACCCATATTCCAGTATCCCTCTTCATGAATATTCTGCATTTTCTTCCATCAAGCTTTTATAATTTACTGTACCCTTTCTAGTTAAATGTTATGGTACTTTTGTTTATTGTAGTTTTCTGATTCTCATTGCTCATATGGTAGATTATATACTTAATGTTTTCTTAATTACCTTAAATGGTCTCCACAATACCTAACTTAAAATACATAACTTAAATATAATAAAGTAGTTATAGTTTTAACAGATTTATGTTTATATTTAATATATTTATATATTTTAATTATGTTGTTAAGATTCATCACTGAAAACTTTAGAGAATCATTGAAGTTTCCTATATTCTTATAGATGTAAATAATCTTACTTGAGAATCAGATTCCTACTACCCTTATTTTTTTATATTTTAAGGTCATTTTTAGATCATGTTCTTTTCATACTAAGCTTTCCTCTTTATCTGTGAATAAGGACCTGCTTGTCTGCCTGCTTTTAACACTTATAGCTCATTTTCCATTGCTAACTGGAGTACTTGCTTGCACTGTTGGTATTTAGTTCTGTTTTTCTCACCATTTTTCAGGCCACCAAATCAAGTTCTCATTTTTAACAATGATAAATCATTAGAAAGGCAGAATTTTTTTAACACACTGGTAGTTTGCATTAATTGTGTGCTCAGTTTTCATCCAGTCATTTAGTTTATAGCAACAGCATATTGATTACATTGTATATTTTGTTTAACTGGAATGTAGTAAATGGTTTTTCATAGTGCTACCATTTGGGAGCTTCTCCCTCGCATGTTGTGAGAGTGTAGTGTTATAAACCAATGTCTCGTGTCTCCATACATTAATTATATCATCTTACCATAACCCAAATGATTGCATATGATTTTTGACTGTTAATTTACCTTAATCCTGTTTGTCATGATTGCATCTAAGCCTGTCTTTCTTTGAGCCAAATAATCACCTTAACACTTAAAGAATTAGTTCACTGAAAAATGTAAACTTCTGTAGTGATTTGCTCATCCTGATGTCATTCCAAACCCTAAATGTCTTTCTTGCTTCCATGGAACACAAAAGAGAAACATTTAATAATGAAAAAGATCTGAAGCTTTCAAGCTTCAAAAGTGATGAAACACGATAACAGCCGTTCATAAAATTTGTGCGTTGTCTTCCTAGATTTCTGAAGATATTCAATTAGGTTAAAATCGCTATTCTAGTGAATAGCAACTTGCTGATTGACAATATGCTCCTCAAACAAAGCTATCATCATCATCATTTTGAAGTTTGACATCTGCTGTTATCATTTTCTTTTATTATGTTAAAAAGAGTGACCGAGATACATATGTATATACGTGTGTGTATAGATATATCACACACATCGCCTTTTGTGTTCTACGGAAGAAAGTAAAAATATAATATCATAGAAAGTAATACAGTTTTGGAATGACATGGTGAGTAAATAATAACAGAATTTCATTTTTGGGTAAACTACTCCTTTAACACCCCGTCATGCTTAATCTTAATCATAATTTTCTTTACGATTTACTTCCGCTAATACAGAAAGCTGCTGAGAAACTAAAAGCAGAAGAGAGGAAAAAAATGGCTGAGATGCAGGCAGAGTTAGAGAAACAGAAGCAGCT
>JAFVLL020041886.1:0-2500 GCA_021397915.2 Tor tambroides
ACAACTTTAAAGATGATTTTCTCAATATTTAGATTTTTTTGCACCCTCAGATTCCAGATTTTCAAATAGTTGTATCTCGGCCAAATATTGTCCTATCCTAACAAACCATACACCAATGGAAAGATTATTTATTCAGCTTTCAGATGATGTATAAATCTCAATTTCCAAAAATTGACCCTTATGACTGGTTTTGTGGTCCAGGGTCACACATATATATATATTTGTTTGTTTGGTTGATTTATCGATTGGCGTGATCCTGGTTTGTGGTTTGATCTTCATGATGTTTGCTGATGGATTGTTTAATTATCAGTGTGATGTGACATTATGAATGGCTTGTGTTTGTGTAATGCATCCTAATGGCGTGTCTGTAAATGGAAGGGCAGATTCTCTCTGATCTCCATTAGAAACCTTCATTTATCTGTTTACCGAGAGGACGGTGTTTTTGTGTTGTTTTTGTAATTTTACTGAACACTTTTCGTCTGTCATGTTTAACTACTGACGCTTTAATACTGACCTGCCTTTAGTTTAAGTAGGTGAATCTATCAGAAGCCATCATGAATGAGTTATATTTCACCTCAAAATCAAAATCAAGAAGAAATGAGAGAATTTAGAAAATCAAGCCTGTTTTAGGATTTTGAAATGATATTTATCTCATTTTTATTAATGTGGAAAACATATTGTAAAATGTATTTTTTATGCATGTATATTTTACGACGGCGTTTTAGTGCCATGTTAAATTTTTTTAAAAATCTAAGATTATGAGAATAAAGTCGAAATGTTTCGAGAGTGAAGTCGAAACGTTACGAGAATGAAGTCGAAACGTTACAAGAATGAAGTCGAAATGTTACGAGAGTAAAGTCGAAATGTTTCGAGAATAAAGTCGAAATGTTACGAGAGTAAAGTCGAAATGTTTCGAGAGTAAAGTCGAAATGTTTCGAGAATAAAGTCGAAATGTTACGAGAGTAAAGTCGAAATGTTACGAGAATAAAGTCGAAATGTTACGAGAATAAAGTCGAAATGTTTCGAGAATAAAGTCGAAATGTTACGAGAGTAAAGTCGAAATGTTTCGAGAGTAAAGTCGAAATGTTACGAGAGTAAAGTCGAAATGTTACGAGAGTAAAGTCGAAATGTTACGAGAATGAAGTCGAAATGTTACGAGAATGAAGTCGAAATGTTACGAGAGTAAAGTCGAAATGTTACGAGAATGAAGTCGAAATGTTACGAGAATAAAGTCGAAATGTTACGAGAATGAAGTCGAAATGTTACGAGAATAAAGCCGAAATGTTACGAGAATAAAGCCGAAATGTTACGAGAATAAAGTCGAAATGTTTCGAGAATAAAGTTATTTATTTTTTCTTACATTCTGAGGGTGAAATGTAACCTGTTTTTTGAGAGATTCACTCAACATTTTCCAGTTAAGTACACTGAAAAAAATAGGCTACTTTGAAACAGTTTTTACTTAGAAATTGCTAGTAAATTTCAGAAATAATTTCAAGAAAATGGCAAGTAACGTTGTAGAAAGTAGAAAAACTGAAATGGTGGTGAAATCTTTGTCTTATTTACAACTTTGTAAACTCATTTTTGCATCGTCTGAAGTGAATCAGCGGCTCATGTCACGTCGTCGTCAGAAGGATCTGCTCCGTGTCTAAAGGCTGGTTTGATGACTCTGGCTTTAATTAGTATAGCCTGTATTAGTGATGTCAGCAGTTCTTTACAGGCTATGCTAATCTATGCCAGAATCATCAGTGCAATGGAGTTTCCTCTGAAGAGTGTTTATGCATTATGAACGTACAGAACATTGATGTACAAAAGTGAATGAATGTGTTCTTTATTCCTGGACTGGATTGAATCTCCTCTGTTCTGATATTCTAGTCTTTATCATGTCAAATTGTCTTTATTTTTCATTATAAAAGACCCAGAATATGTATCTTAATCCTAAAATTATGTGCACGTCAAATGTGGTCAGTAATGTGAACATTTCTAGTAATATTAAAAGGGGGTAAGTTGTCACAGGTGTTTAAATGGATTTTACACAGTTCATTTTTAGTTACAAAATGATAATTTAATATTTTTGCATGTTTATGGATTTGTGTTTCATAATTTCTTAACTGTTAAATAAATCAAAACCATTATGTAAAACTGTGTACAATGTAAAAAAATATTTTTCAAACTTTTAAATAAAACAGCTAAGATTATTAAAGAATGTTCTACCAGAAAATAATATTTCATTCTTCCTGCTTCAAAATTTCAGGTTTAATTAAATTTATTACCTTTTTTTTAATAAATGAAATAAAAAAAAAATTCTACATAATTTTTCCAGTGTAAATATTTATTTATTTATTTATTTATGTGCATGTGTATGTATATGTATGTATATATATATATATATATATATATATATGTATGTTTACATATATATTAAATATATATTAGTAATGGTAATCACGATTAATCGCATCCAAAATAAATGTATTTGTTTACATAATATGTGTGTACTGTG
>JAFVLL020041887.1:0-12530 GCA_021397915.2 Tor tambroides
GAACCTTTCTGTGCTACAAAGAACCTTTTGTGCAATGGAAAGGTTCTTTGGATATTAAAGGTTCTTCATGGAACCATACACCCTCCCAAAGAGCCATGAAGAACCTTTTTTTTAAGAGTGTAGTTACAGTATCAGATTCAGCCCCATCAGTAAAGTTTGCGTCTTATAAGGTATATTATTCATTTCATATTCTTAGAATAATATCTTTCTATAAACATTAACAACATGTTTTATAAACAATATACAATGAATATATATGTACATCATGTATGTCCTTTGTGACACATATCTATAAAATACAAACAGAAGACTCTAAAGTATCCCAACAACAGGAATTTTACAAATTTCCATGTCGCTTATATTCTAGGAATAGTTTAGAACAGCACTGAAGTCCTTACAAGAGAAAAGAAATTAAAGCAGAATGTAATAATAAAGTTAAGCACATCAAGGTGAGGATCACAAGTCAGAAGGCAATATTAAATATGGGGTGATTTGCATCACAGGGATTATCATAGACAAAAGTATGTAATTTTTCCTGTGCAGATATTTCACTGGTGTTCATTTTATGTTCAGACTCAGTCTCAGCTCATTGAGCGGCAGATTAAGGAAGAATTTAATAATAATCATTTTCTGCAAGTTGAAGAAAAAGCTACAATCACTGCACTTAGAAAAGAGGAAAAGCAGAAGAGCCAGATTATGAAGGAGAAGCTCGAGGAGATGAACAGATATTATTATTATATGTTTAATACATCCAAAAATTTCCCATTTAGTACCCCAAACTGTTCTTTCGACGTGACATTTCTGAACCACGTATTAGTTGACTGGAACTATCAATCTCTGAAAATAAAAAAATAGATCATAAAAGAGGGTCCAACCAAAAACAATACTGACAATGCCTGATACCATAGTGTTTATTCATATTGATATACTTCAGTCAAATTAACATCAGAATAATAAAACACCTGCTTTATCTTATCAGCTCCTCTGATTCTGGACCCAGACACTGCACATCCACGTCTGACCCTGTCTGATGATCTGACCAGTCTGGCATCCTTGATTCAGATGCATTTGCCTTCATTCCCTGTGTCCTGTGTCAGAGGGCTTTAACTCAGGAACACACTGCTGGGATGTGGAGGTTGGCCCTTTACTACACTTATATGGAGATCGTTCTATGAGTAACCCTGTTGTTTGTATCTCTCATCAGCTCCTGTGACTCTGGGCCCAAACACTACAAATACACGACTGATAATGTCTGATGATCTGACCAGTCTGAGACACAGCAAGATGCAACAACTGGTTCCTAATAATCCAGAGAGGTTTAACCCATATGCCTGTGTTCTGGGTTCAGAGGGCTTTAAGCGACACACTTCTGGGATGTGGAGATTGGAGACAGTTCATTTTAGATTATTGGAGTAACCACAGAATCAATAAAAAGGAAGGGAACAGCTTTCTTTTACACCGGTGTCTGGTGCATGTGGTATGAAGATGGAGAATATTTCACAGCACCTTTCCAGTTATAGAAAAGCTTCAGAGGGTGAGATTGGAGCTGGACTGGGACAGAGGAAAACTATCATTCTGTGATCCTGTAACTAACATAACACTACACACATTGACAACTACCACAGAGAGAGTCTTTCCATTGTTTTACAGTTTTGATGAATCTACTCCTCTGAAGATATTACCAGCTAAAGTAGTTGTAACAACAGAAAAACTAGGCTACACATATATTAACTAAACAAAATGTAATAAAGAAAGAATCAAATATATAAATATAAAACAGTATTCAGAGGAAAATGTCTGATAGTGTGTCAGAAATATAATGATAAATGTTTGCTGAAATGATGTTTATTGTTTACTCCTTGTTTCTGATTATTTGTTTGTGATTGATGTGTGATAGAAAAAATACAGAATTAAGATGACATAAAAATGATGTTGTAACATGTTTTATTAATCTTTCATATTAAAAGTTCAGTCTGTAAGGTTGTTTTTTTCTCAGTAAAGGTTCTTTGTTTCCTTTTTGCAAACTAACTAAAATGTGGAATATTTTAATTTCTGCTGTAAGAACAAGGAATGATGGTGCCGAATCTTCTTTATATGAAAGATCTGAGCAGCTACAATCAATTCCAGTGTGTTTGTGTCTGACCTTTAGTCTTGAACTCCTAAATGAACTTATTACAGTCAAATGAATCTGATTCTATTGCACTCTGAATTCTTTCATTCCGACTGTATTACTAAGTGACTTTTAATGGCATCTCTAGAACCAGAAAGTCTTGCTTCCCTGCCTTCTCTGTCCTACACAGCTACTGATTCCCTTTCAGAACAGTGTCTATGTAAATAAAAACCTCACTTTTAAACAAATTAAGTCAGTTGGGATAAAAGAAAGTGTCCAGACTGTTGTTTGGACTGAGTTTGATCATGTCAAACTAACACAGCTTAAAAGAGTGTTGATTGATATTCATGTTTTCTTACATGTAAGAATATGCATATATGTGCAGGGATTCTGTTACAACTATTAAAAGGCCCCAGCAACTACTAGAGCCACTTCCCCGAGAGATTCACATCCTAAGCTTTTACTTTTACCTCAAACCATTGAAGCATCTGTTAAGACATCTCAGGCTGTCTGCCAAGTCCTTTAGGTGTGTCTTTGTTATGCTAACTCACAGTGAGCTCTTTATGTCACTTACATGAGTGACAACCATCAGGTGAGGCTCCATAGCTCAGTGGTTAGAGCACTGGTCTTGTAAACCAGGGGTCGCGAGTTCGATCCTCGCTGGGGCCTGTTTGGAAACTTTTGAAAAGTGGGCTGTTCTGAAAATGACCCTGAATTTGGGTTGATGAAGACTAAATACCACATGACATACTGTGATCATTTGAATGAACATGAACCTTCACAGAAGAAGGAAAACTGGGACACGCAGGTCCTTTTCTTCCGAGCAGGCTCTTGTTGGCATGGGAAATACAGTCATCCTTGAAAAAACCAAGTAGCAGGCAGATTAAAATCAGATCATTTATTTATCAGCAACATTGTGAGCTGCTCCAACCAGGGACTTTCAAGAGAAAGAAATTATTCCTTTCTCTAGTGGGTGTGAAACCTATTTCTATTTATTATATACTGTCCTGTAATTGTACAATGCTTTTCTTTTCTCAATGTGCCACTGTAATACTTTGTGATATTGGTAGACGGCAGCAAACTAAAAAGTATCTATGAATCAGGGAAAGGAAAGTGGTGTGTGGCCAAGTATGGATTATATACTCAGAATTTGTCCTCTGCATTTAACCCATCCAAGTGCATGCACACAGTAGTGAACATACACCCAGAGCAGTGGGCAGCCAATGCTGCAGCACCCAGGGAGCAGTTGGGGGTTTGGTGCCTTGCTCAAGAGTCTCACTTCAGTTGTGGTATTGAGGGTGGAGAGAGTGCTGGTTATTCACTCACCCCACCTACAGTCCCTGCCAGACCTGAGACTCAAACCCATGACCTTCAGGTTATAAGTCCAACTCTCTAGCCATTAGGCCACAACTGCCACAGACTGAATCAGAAGCTTCAATGTACAAATACAAATACAGGTGACCTATTTGATCAAATATACAGCGTAAGAATAAAAGTAGTTAATTCTAAACAGAGCCTTTGAAATAGTTTTGTATGCTTCCCTGGACTGATTTCAGTCACATTCTTTCTCATAATTTCTGGAAACTTTTTCATTCTGGCCTAGTGTGTCACTAGGGAAGACCTTTTAACCAACTTCATGTTGAAAAAGTTCTATATTTAAGTGTTAATCTAACTGAACAGGGCTGGCAGGAGTCAGGCTTGGTTGCAGTCCAGCTGAACCCCGTTATAAATGCAGTTTCACAGAACTATGGGGACAAATACATTTTCACAAATTTGGCATTGGATAATTTTTTGCCTCATTAAATAACATTATCATTTAAGATGTGTATTTTGTGTTTACTCAGGTTGCCTTTTGTTTATGTTAGATTTTGTTTTAATTTCTGAAATCAGGCAAATACTTTTTCACAGCATTGTAAATCCAGTCCACACCACCAGAAACTCCACCCTCTTACAAATCTTCTTCCAGATGTAGATGTACACTTCTGGGATGTAGAGGTTGGAGAGAATTCAAGTGGCTTATTGGAGTAACCACAGAATCAAACCAAAGAAATTGAGCAGTTTTCTCTAACACCAATGTCTGGAGTGTACATACAATGATGATGAATATTTCTTACAATCTCCATAAAAACCCAAAAATCTATTATTCTGTGATCCTGTAACTAACACACATCAACATGCACTGACAACCACCTTCACAGAGAGAGTCTTTCCATTCTTTTATAGTCATGATGTGAATTTCTCTCTGAGGATATTACCAGCTAAAGTGGTTGTAACAAAAGAAAAACAATGTAACATATCTCAGGCTGCCTGGCAAGTCCTTTAGGTGTGTCTTTGTTATGCTAACTCACAGTGAGCTCTTTATGTTGCTTACATGAGTAACAGCTGTCAGGTGAGGCTCCATAGCTCAGTGGTTAGAGCACTGGTCTTGTAAACCAGGGGTCGTGAGTTCAATTCTCGCTGGGGCCTGATTGAGAAAAATTTTAAAATGTGAGTTGTTCTGAAAATGACCCTTAAATTAAGCTGAAGATGATTAAATACCATGAGACATACTGTGGCCATATGCATGAACATGAACATTCAAAAAGAAGGAAAGCTGGGAATTGCAGATAGTTCTGCTCTTCCATACAGGCTCACGTTGAGAAAAACAGTCATCCTTGAAGAGACCAAATAGAAAGGAGACCAACATCAATACAGTAAAATCAGAGAATTTGTTTATCGGCAACATTGTGAGCTGCTCCAACCAGGGGCTTTCAAGAGAAAGAAATGATCAACTAATTAAAGAAATTGTTCCTTTCTCTAGTGTGAGACCTATTTCTATTTTCTAATTTCTGTCATACACCTGTACTGTACAATGGTGATTTATTTTCTCAAAGTACCACTGTAATACTTTGAGATGCTGGTAGATGGAAGCAAAATAAAATCTATGTATGAGCCATCAGGAGCTACAGTGTGCACTGAAATGTTTTTGGTTCACAAACAGATACAAATAACTGATCTCAAATAAAATAAAGGTTGTTCATTTGAAACAGTTCATTGAAAGTCTGTAATAAATCAAATTCACGATGAAGCAGCCATATGCATCCACAAACAAATAAAGCTTATGAAAATAAACTGTATGACAGGACATCAGAGAAGGAACATGAAGTGAGATGCTGAACTGTTCAGTACAGTTCAAACTGTGTGGTCCAATAAAACAGATCTACTGACTCTGCTCTTGGAATTTCAATGAATCAATAAACATTTACAATCTTTGATTCTGTCTCCAGAACTGTTTAAGCTCATGATGGCTCCTGGTATATTTCTAAAGTGATTTAGTTCAAGCTTAACCAAACACTAGCATCTTGATTCATCACATGCCTTCACAAGAGAAACATAAATACCAAACAACCAAACAAAGTGTCAAAGTACCAGAAGCTATAGGTCACGGTCAGATAATCACAATTAACTCCACCCTTCAAAACATACAAAGAATTGACTATTTCTATTTCTGTCTTTAGCACCACAGACTAACACTAACACCTATCTAAACTCTTGGACAAAAAGAACTCAATGATATAAAGAGAAAAACACACAAAAGAATTTTGAGACGCATATTTTTACTGTAACCGACCATGTCCCCATCTGCTGATTCTGATGTGGCAACTAGATTCCTCACATTCTCCAGTAGATCCCTAACAATTACATTCCAGTTCAAGAAAAGCTTCAGAGGGTGAGACTGGAGCTGGACTGGGACAGAGGAAAACTATCATTCTGTGATCCTGTAACTAACACACATCTACACACACTGACAACCACTTTCACACACAGAGAGTACATCCGTTCTTTAAAAGTTTTCAAAGAATAAAATAGTCAATTGTAAAAAGTTTCAATGTAGTCCAGAATTAAGATTACATATATTATTACTTTCCTCAATAAAATCATTTGGTCAGTTTGCAAAAACAATCAAATGTAAGATGTTTAATTGCTGTTGTAAGAAAAAGAAATGATGGTGCTTGTTTTGCCTTGATATGAAACATTTGATCAGAATGTACAGAAAGATCATCTAGAAATTTTGTTCTGGAGAAAAGAGTCACTTACAAACAAATGAAGTCAGCTGAGTGTGATTTGATTTTCTTGTTTTCTAACATGTAAGAATACGCATATATCTGCAGGGGATTATGAGTTATTATGAGGTGGCTACAGGGTTTGTTGTGGCCTTTTGTTGTAGCTCATATTTACAAAACAGGGTAGAATACAGAATAGGTAAAGGTAAAGAGATACATGACATGAAGAGGGAAATAAAAGAGGATATACATAATTAATATAATAATATAACAACAATAATATACAAATATTAAATAAAGAAACGATTAGCAAATGATTACAAAATGGGATGGGTAAAATGTTTTCTTGTAGCCCTATATTATTTTGTTTTTACATATTATTTTAACATTTATCGATATAACAATGTTTCATTTTAATACTGTCTACATCGCGCGCAATATAGCCTAAATATAGCCTAGTAGAAAAAGGTTAACATAATTTCTTAATTGGCCACGACAATATTCAGTGAACCGACCATGTCCCCAACAGTTCACCGTAACCATACGCTATTTCCCACAAGGGATTTAGAAACAAAAAAAAGAAAAAGAAAAAAAGCTTGCTATAATAGCGCATGATCAGCACCGCCCTTCAAAACGTACAAGGATGATCCTTTTTATTTTTGTCTTTGGTGCCAGTGACTGAACATTTCTTAGACAAATACAATTCAGTGATAAAGAGAGAAAAAAAAACATAAAAAATGGATTTTTCGAGGCGCGTATTTCTAATTGACTGAGAAAAGGACAAACAGCAGGCCCTCTGACTTATAAAGTCATTTAGTATTTATTTTTTTATTTTTATTTTTTTAACCGAAAAAGAGAAAGTGAAACTAAAAATCAAGATCATTGGGTTTATTCAAAAGCTGAGAATGGCTTCTGTGAAAATAGTATCTGTAGAAGATCTTAATTGTTCAGTGTGCTTTGAAATCTTTAAGAATCCCGTTCTTCTGTCATGTTGTCACAGTATCTGTAAAAAGTGTCTTCAACAGTTCTGGAAAATCAGCAATACTCAAGATTGTCCCATCTGCAGGAGAAGATCCTCAAGAGGTGAACCTCCATGTAATCTGGTGTTAAAGAACTTATGCGAGTCATTCACAGCAGAAAGTGCTTCAAGGTCTGAGGAGGTCTGCAGTCTCCACAATGAGAAACTCAAACTCTTCTGCTTGGATGATAAACAACCTGTGTGTGTAGTGTGCAGAGATTCAGAAAAACATGCCAATCACAGATTCAGCCCAATCAACGAAGTTGTTCCATCTTACAAAGTAGGACACATTTCTCTTGTTTCCTAGAAATAATAAAAACATTATTGGTTACATAATTGGTTCTCCCAGAAACTGCAATTTCATACATTTTTACTTTGTTAAATTTAAGGAGCAGCTTAATACCGCACTGAAGTCCTTACAAGAGAAGCTTAAACACCCAGAAGAAAATAAAGGAGAGTGTGATGAAATAGTCCAGCATGTGAAGGTGAGGATCAGTAGTCAAATCGTCAATATTTTCAACACAGAATATACCATGTATTTGTAATTTGTTACTATATATGGGAATGCATATGATTTCAGACTCAGGCTGAATTTACAGAGCGGCAGATTAAAGAGGAGTTTAAGAAGCTTCATCAGTTTCTTCAAGATGAAGAAGAAGCTTCAATCACTGCACTGAGGAAAGAGGAAGAGCAGAAGAGTCAGATGATGAAGGAGAAGCTTGAGGAGATAAACAGAAAGATCTCAGCTCTGTCAGACACAATAAATGACATAGAGATGAAGATAAGCACCAGTGACGTCTCATTTCTACATGTGAGAACAGATTATTTCTTCTTGTGCACAAAACTTACTTATTGCCAAGCTCAAACTTTCACACTGTGTTGAGAAGCTCTTTTAAGATGATTAATGTATAAAATATGTATATTAATAATTTAAGGAGATGCTAAATTGTTTTGTATTGTACATTTTCCAGAGCTTTAATGCCACAATGGAAAGGTAAGTGAGATGTCGTGTCACTCATGTTTTGTGAACTCAAACTCACTGCAGTTATAACTAGTGACTGTTATTCCAGAGCCCAGAGTTCACAGCAGGATCCACAGATTCTTTCAGGAGCTTTGATTAATGTGGCTCATCACCTGAAAAACCTGACCTTCAGAGTCTGGAAGAAGATGCAGGAACTTGTTCAAAACAGTGAGTCTATATTAGATACTGATATTAGATATTGCAGATAAAACATCTGCCAGATATGTAGGAAAAACATTCACCCCCCAACTTGACCCCCATATTTAAAGTCAAAGATGAATAAAACAAGGGGTTGTTCCATAACACAGAGCAAAGTCAGAGAAAATTTGTCAGAAATAAGACAAGTGTTTATTAACCCTCATCCGTCCCTCGGGTCAAAATGAGCCGAGAATTTTTTTCAAAGATTTTTTAAAAATTGAGCGTTGATCGTTATGATACGAGACTTCTTGACTTTTGTCACACTTGCACCGGGAACACACAAAAAAAAATTGGAGCGGATTCGAAGATGTTAAGTGGGTGTTACAAAAAAAGTAACAAAAGAGTTCCTCGCGGGTCAATTTGACCCGGAGCCGAAAAAGCATAGAATTGATTTAAAAACTGCGGATTTTTTAATTGAATTTTGTCACACTTGATCACAGAGCACACACAAAAAAATTTGAGTCGTTTCGATGATTTTATGTGGGTGTAATAAAAAAGCTAAAAAAAGTGCCCCCTGTAGGTCATTTTGACCTGCTCCATTGGAATCAATGGAATTTCTGAAAAAAAACAGTATTTTTTTTTTTGAGGATTTTTTTTACCATACAAAATCTGACACAATCCAGGAAAGATGCATACCCAAACGAAGGGCTGAGACTGCAGAATGTCCCCAATGCAGAAAAAAACTCACATATCCATACACACAGGCACTCTCACACACAGGCACTCTCTCACACACACACACACACACAAACACACACATGGTACACACACTCCCATAGACATACATTATAGACCAATCATTTGATATCATATTTGTATTTTTAAATTTATCTTTTATATTTATTACATATTCATGAAAATTTGTGGATATGCATATGTTTGGATTAAAATCCAGTATACATTTTTTTTTTTTTTGTTTTTTTTTACAAAATATAAATTTTTAAATGTTTTTATATATATCTGAAAGCTTGAGATAAATCTGAAAGCTAAATGAAGCCTCAAGTTGGTGTAGTTTTCAAGATTTTACTTTTAGAGCTCAGTTGAGAATCTCCATAGGATTCAATAGGCCAATCTAGTGGCTGAAAATATAAATGCAATTTTTTGTCATTTTTCACAGCCAGATGGCCTCAGAGACACTCAGGGACCCAGTTCCTGATGGATAATGATGCTTAAAGTGGAAATTGTGTCTTTGTTTGTTTTTTTGGTGTGACTATGTATGCAAATATGCTGATTTGCATGTGGAACTAGAATTTAAGGAAAATAAAATAAAAAATCACCAAAAATAATAACAAAACCTACATAAATAATTAGAAAAAAAATTAAAAAAAAGATTAAAAAAAAAATTTCAGGACTGAAAAAAAAAGTGTAGCGTTGAGGGTCTTCGGGTCATTTTGACCCACGAGGGACTCTTTTGTTATAGGTTGGGGAGGGACGGATTTAATGATAGTCTATTCACTCATACTGACTAAATAATCATCAGAATAAAAGCACCTGTTGTTTGTATCTCTCATCAGCTCCTGTGATTCTGGACCCAAACACTACAAATACATATCTGATCCTGTCTGATGATCTGACCAGTCTGAGATGCAGCGAAATGTGGCAACCGGTTCCTAATAATCCAGAGAGATTTGATGAATATTCCTGCGTTCTGGGTTCAGAGGGCTTTAACTCAGGAACACACTTCTGGGATGTGGAGGTTGGAGTCAATTCAGAGTGGGTTCTTGGAGTAACCACAGAATCAAACCAAAGGAAGGGAGAAGTTTTCTTTAAAACCAATGTCTGGTGCATGTGGTATGAAGATGGTAAATATTTCTTACAATCCCCAGAGAAACCCAACAGTCCATTTCCAGTTCTAGAGAAGCTTCAGACAGTGAGACTGGAGCTGGACTGGGACAGAGGAAAACTATCATTCTGTGATCCTGTAACTAACACACATCTACGCACACTGACAACCATCTTCACAGAGAGAGTCTTTCCATTCTTTTATACTTTTGATGGATCTGTCCCTCTGACAATATTACCGGCTAAAGTGGTTATAACAACAGAAAAGCAGTCTTGCACATGACAGACTGGTAACATAACATCTGCCTTGATTTAAATGGACATAAGTCTGTAGTTGTTTTCAAACTCAAAATCATTCAGTCTTGAACTGAATCTGTTTCTGAATCTATTTCTTCTGCTATCTGAAATCTTTCACTCATGTTAATAGCATCTTCATTCCTTGTACTGAGCATCGGCAAAGTCTTCCTTTTAACTCTCTGTCTTCAGCTCTAACCTCATGATCAGGACGTTGCATACCTTGTGTCAATTTTGACTGTGATGGTTTTTTAGTCTCATTCTACAATTCTAACAGTTGCTCAGGATTTGATCACGATTGTGGTGGAATGACTCTCAGATGTGGATTTCTCTTGGTCTACAAGTTACTCAAGCCATTTAAATTATATTCTTATTCTAATATAAGATCAGGCCTGGTAAAAATCATATTATAAGGCAGACTTCTCTGGTATTTGACTGTAATGTTTAAGTTTGGGCTTGGACATTAGAGAGATATCATATAAATAATAGTATAGAAACATCATCTGAAAATGTTAGATTTTGTTCAGGAATAAGTAAAAGCTTACGAACAAATGAAGCCAACTGGGCTCCATATAAGACAGTGGCAAAATTGTTGTTCTATTTGTTGAGTTACCAAATAATTTACAGGTGTTTAGTTTACAGTGCTGTCTTACTGTAGCTTTACTGAGAAACTTTAAAAAGTTGAGGATCTCTTAGAAGAATGTGTGAGAAATTTTTGGGTTTGTTGGTTTTCACTGTAAATACCTCAAGATGCTGATAGATGGCAGCAAAATAAAATCCATCTAGCCAACTGTAGTAAGACTGAGCTTTGTATTGTTTTTGCTTTACATAAAGATCAGAAATAAAGGCGATTTCAAATCTCATTTTACCAAATATACATCATAAGAATACAAGTAGATCATTGAAAACAATCCACTGAAAATCTATTAGAAAAATTGTCGCACTTTTTTTATACTGGGGTAACCAATCAAATTCAGAATGAAGGCAACCATAAACATCCACAAAAAAACAAATTTATTCTGATGCAAGTATGTTAGCCCTTTATATCCTGCAGCATTCAGTGTTCAGTCAGCAAGTATGTGTGTGTTTTGGCGAGAGTTCTTTGTTAGGGAACAATGCAGGTGGCTTTACGGAGAGCCAGGTATCCAGTCACCACGTCTGTGGGCAATTGACGGATGTAGGAAAACTCTTCTGTCGATGCAAAGCGCAGTTTAGTCTGAGGGTCAGTGTAGTTTGCCTAGGACACAGATACAAACATATTCAGGTGAGGTTACAAAAAATACAAGTTACATCAACTCAGTGTCACACCTTGTTCGAAAGATTTTTCCTGTACATTACTAACGAAAACAATTTACAATAGACTCACCGGAAGACCTGAGATGTCGGAGTACTTTTTAGCAGGTTTCAAAGAGGGAGGCGCATCTATGCTGCAGTCTGACAGAGAAGACGACAATAAGGATTTAAATATTGCCAAAGTAAATCAACACTGACACTCTGACATGACATTCAAGATATAAATGCATCCGTGTACTTACATGGCCTGGCAATAATTATGCCTATCAGTTTTTTGACAACATTAGTCTGATTCATATATGTTTTATGACTTATGTAAGTCAGACTCACAATTAGGATCAGTGATTTTCCAAGGCAGTGCTTTCTCCGCTGCTAATATCTGCTTCAGATTCTTCCACGTCCGATTCTTCTTCCCTGCTGCTGCTCCACCAATACCTGAATGCTAGTAAAGGAGGAAGAACTTATGAATTTATTGAACTGTACCAGAGAACATTTTAGAATAGGGGTGTCAAACTCAGTTCCTGGAGGGTCACAGCCCTGCAGAGTTTAGCTTCAACCCTAATTAAACACACCTGATCCAACCAATAAAATCCTTCAGGTTTATTTGAAAACTACATGGTGGCTGCATCCGAAAACTGGAGAGGGGTCTGTCTGCAGACTGCAAGAGAGGGACATAACAGGAAGGGGGCGTTACTTGTAGCAGGGGGCGTTACTTGAAGTTGTCCAAATCACACAGAACCACTACAGGAAGGGGGCGTTACTTGTAGCAGG
>JAFVLL020041889.1:0-13004 GCA_021397915.2 Tor tambroides
ATAAATAAGCTTTCCATTGATGTATGGTTTGTTAGGATCGGACAATATTTGGCCGAGATACAACTATTTGAATATCTGGAATCTGAGGGTGCAAACAAATCAAAATATTGAGAAAATCGCCTTTAAAGTTGTCTAAATGAAGTTCTTAGCAATGCATATTACTAAACAAAACTGAAGTTTTGATATATTTACGGTAAGAAATTTACAAAATATCTTCATGGAACATGATCTTTACTTAATGTCCTAATGATTTTTGGCATAAAAGAAAAATCGATAATTTTGACCCCTACAATGTATTTTTGGCTATTGCTACAAATATACCCCAGCGACTTAAGACTGGTTTTGTGGTCCAGGGTCACATATGATGATGAACTTTTTCTACAAAAAGGATCTGCTCTTAACTTCTATTCAAAGAAGTCTCCTTGTTGACCATTCCAAAATGCTTTACTGGCAAGATATAGCATCTATTTTATATGTTATTATCTATGGGTATTTGTTTGTGATTCTGTGTGAGTAGTAGTTTGCGACCAGGTGTATCCCATCAGCACATTATCCCATAATGCACCTGTGTCTATAGTTAGCTTTTGAATGCCAGCCAGAGCTTTAATCTTGGTCGGTGATTGGCTCCAGGCACACTGGCTCTTAAACAAACACAAATCACAAGGGATGGTCACCATTGTATGTGCACCTGCATACATAAGTGTGTATGAACTCAACATTGACAGGTTTATCTATCATGTAACAGCTGCTCTGAAGCAGAATCGTGAGTCCAGACTCTAGTAATTGTATTAGGCAGAACTCCAGATGGCAGAGCTATAAAACACTGCCTCAGACATCAGAAAAAGATATGAGTAGGATCCTATAGAAACTGTGTGAAGCCAATCCCTGTACATCTAAATGAATGCACAACCAGAGATAGACATCCACTCACAGATTATACCTCAGAGAAGCAGCTAGAGCTAATCCAACCCTGCCTAGTACATAAACATGCATTTGTGAGCTCTTACATGCATTGGCCTTCGGAGCAAGAAAAGGTGCTTGGCATGTTGGGAGCTTGTGGAACATACAGGCGGGAATTTTTGGGTAAGTGAATGTCAGTTTGCTTGGATGTTTCAGCTTGTATTGTTCTACATTTTTGTTTTGTGATTGTACATGTAATGGAGATGGTTTTTAGAGATGAAGGACCTTGTAATACTTGCACACTAGGGAACTAACTATAAAAGTATTATAGCATGGTTTTCAGTTATCTTGTCAGTTAAACTGTAAATCCAGTTACATAGCCTAGTATATATCTTGTTCTATCATTCATAATTTTGGGGATCAAATTTATTTATTTATTTAATAAATGAATACTTTTATTCAGCAATGACAAATTAAATTGATGAATTGAAAGTTCAAAAGACATAATTTATTTGAAATATAGAACTCTATTGTAGAAAATGTATTTACTGTCAAAGAAAGCTAAAAAAATCACTGTTTCCACATAAATATTAAGCAGATTTCAACACTGAAACAGTAAGAAATGTTTCTTGTGTACCAAATCAGCATATTAAAATGATTTCACTGAAGACTTGAGTAATGACTGCTGAAAATTCAGCTTTGCCTCAGGAATTGCAATATTATTTCACAATGTTACTGTTTTTGCAGTATTTTTGTTCAAATAAATCATTGATGAGTATAAGAGATTCTTTCAACAATATTTTCTGACTCCAAACCTTGGTAGTGTACGAAATCTCAGCCGGTTGACTGTTTATATCATTGTCAAATATAAACTACCCTTATAAATCTGTCTTAAATTTGGACTATAAGGTATTAAGGCATTCTAAACATTAAATAAATTATGAATTTCTTTGAAGCTGCCTTGAAACAACGTGTACTGTGAAAAGAGCTATACACAGGTATACTGAAATTGAACTTCCTGCTAATGTTCTATGTCTGTGTGCAGTATATGCTTTGTAATTGAGACTAATAAAAGTAATGCTCACTAATAAAAGTAAATCTTGTCATTGGTCAAAATTTTCTTGCAAGGTTTCATTGCAGTATGGTGCAAAACAGGACATGAAAAACATCTGACATTCATGATAGGTCAATTTTTTTTTATGCCATTCAAAAGTTTGGGGTTAAGATTTTTTTTTTTAAAGAAATCTTTTACGCTCATCAAGGTTTCATTTATTTCAAATACTGTATAAATACCGTAAAAACAGTAATATTGTATAGTAATATAATTACAATTTAAAAAATAAAAGTTTTCTATTTTAATATGTTTTAAAAAGTAATTTATTCCTGTGATTACAGCTACATTTTCAGCATCCATTCCAGTCTTTAATGTCACATGTTCCTTCAGAAATCATTATAATATGCTGATTTGGTGCTCAAGAAACATTTCTTATTATTATCAATGTTGAAAACAGTTCATCTTTTTTGTATTTATGTGGAAGCTTGAATTTGAATTCTTTGATGAATAGAAAGTTGCTGATTTAGTGTTTAAAGAACAATTTCTTCTTTTGCATCTTTGCTTAATAAAAGTAATTTGCTTAAAAAAAGTATAATCGACTCTAAACTTATGGACAGTGTATGTCATATCTAATAGCTCTCACAAAAAAGAAAAGAAAGCAGAATTTGTGCCTCTATTTCTTAAAAAAATAAAAACTTTTTACAAGTACCCTGTTCATGAAAAGTGCCAGCAGTATTTGCCAGTCTGTTGATCAAAATGACTTTATTTTAAGCTGTCTCTTTGTTTATAATGATATAACACATACCTTTCCTTTTAAATTTGAGAATTTTGAGAGAGACCAACAGTGGTAATGACCTTTGAACCTTAATCTTAGAACACTGACTTGATCTTTGACCCTAACTAGCATTAAGGGTCAAGGCTAAATATATTTGTATTGTGTATATGCATATAAGGACTTTCTATGTGGCAGAAACTAGACCTCAGCCTTTACAGGGATTTTAGAATGTTCTAGTAGATTCATTCTGGTCAGCATTTACTGTGACCTGGATTCTGTAAATTATTCAAATTCCAGATAGGAAAAGTTTAGGAGAAATGAGTCCTTTGATGGTATGTGTGGATAGATTTGTTCTCAGATGTAGAAGCAATAGTAAAGTACAGTATTATAGTAAGGGGATATTAAATAAGGTCATATCAGATACCGGATATGACCACAGTTAATGCTCACTTTTTCAAAGCTTCATTGAGATTTATATTAAGATACATTTGTTAAATAAAGCTCTGTAATAAGCAACCATATATACTATTTTGAATACAACAGGAAATCAAGTCAAACAGTCAAAAGAACTGTGATGATTTTTTATAGAGCAGACTGCATCAATAATGAGAAAATATCAATAAGAAGGTCATTTTACATGTGTTGTCAAAGTACAGAAATTCTAGACTAGATGAATGAGCACTATTTTTCCAGCGAGGAAGTCATGTTCTCATTCTGTACAGAAGCTGTGAAGACTGGAAAGCTTTTATGTAAAAAATGAATCCATTAAGTGCATTACACACCATTTCAAGTGTTTGAATCTAATTCTAAAGCCTGTGGAAAGCATCCAGAAGAGTAATTTTATTTGCTTCTTTAAGCAAGGTTAAGTAAGGTTCTTTGCTCCTTCATAGCCCAGGGGGCTTAATGGAGTTTTTAGGTGTTTCATTGAAGTATCAGTATTATTTTAGATGGTTCTCCAAAAAAAAAAAAAAACAACTTAGGAAAAATCAAAACAGAGTGAGACTGAGTAGACATATAGAGTATACAATTATGTACAATTAATGTGCACTTGGAAGAATTTGATGAGAAATGTTTGTTGAAAATGTGGTGTTGAAATCTATGACTTTCACACACAGACTTCAGTTTCTTGGGGAATTTCTGATGAGACAGATATGAGATTACAAGCTTCTTTTTCTCAGAAAACTGAAGCAAACTCTTCATTTGCTCTCAATCTCATTTAGGAGAAACAATCAAGATAAAAGAACTCATCTTTGATTTTCTTCCCTATGGTCTGTTAGTGAAGGTATAAGATGAAAATCATGTTTGGTTGAGTGGTGCAATCTGGGTGGCCTCTGGGCATGCGGTGGCTGTATTTTATGTGATTATCATATGGTACTGATATCAAACAATCATAAAACATGTTTATAATAATATAACTTTCTCTCAGAGGATGCAGTTGCACCTGCATGCTGGCTAAAAGATACACTGCGGGTGAATAAAATATTTATGAGCTGATCAGATGTTGGTGTCTGTCGGCTTTCACATCAATAATTCAGAGCGATATAGTGTCGCTTCAGGAGAGATAGAGAACAGAGCTCAGTACTCTCCTTACTAACAGCAGCTAAACATAATGTACATTTTTTAGTTAAAAAAAGCAACTTTTCACTTAAAAACTAATTTGGAAGTATTTATCAGCTAGGTCTATTGTTAAAAAAATTATCATAAAAAATAAAATAAACGTCGTATCCGTGTGCTTGCAATACCTTTTATGCACTTTGGAGTTCTCAAACTGATAATGATCCTCAGATCCCCATGTTAGCTTGAAGGAAAGATAGTTAAGTTAATAATGGGCCAGGTGTGGACCAGGGGTAAAGGTGGACCCACCAAAAGCCCAGGAGGAATCGGCTCTGCCTGAGGCACATGGAGGCAATAAATGCTAATACAGATCACTTTTCACAAACGCCTGGCAAAACAAAGCATTCAGCATTTTTAAAAACAACAGTCAAAGGTCAACAATTCCCTTGTGTGCTATTTGTATTTTATATTGATTTTGAACTCATTGTAACTAAACCAGAACTGTGTAAAAGTTAGATTACCGTTCGATTTTTTTAAAAGAATTGATAGTTTTATTGCGTAAGTATGTATTAAATTGTTCAAAAGTCAGCGTAAACATATTTATAGTGTTACTATTAATGTTATTTCTACTTCAAATAGAGTTATCGAAGAACTTTAAAAAAGTATCACGGATTCCACAAAAAATATTAAGCAGCACAACTATTTTCAACATTGCTAATAATAATAAATGTGACCCTGGACCACAAAACCAGTCATAAGTGTCAATTTTTCAAAATTGAGATTTATAAATCATCTGAAAGCTGAATAAATAAGCTTTCCATTGATGTATGGTTTGTTAGGATAGAACAATATTTGGCCGAGATACAACTATTTGAAAATCTGGAATCTTTACAGTTGTTCAAATGAAGTTCTTAGCAATGCATATTACTAATCAAAAATTATGTTTTGATATATTTACGGTAGGAAATTTACAAAAAATCTTCTTGGAACATGATCTTTACTTAATATACTAATGATTTTTGACATAAAAGAAAAATCAATAATTTTGACCCATACAATGTATTTTTGGCTATTGCTACAAATATACCCCAGCGACTTAAGACTGGTTTTGTGGTCCAGGGTCACAAATGGTTCTTGTTTGGGATCATGTGATGCTGAAAACTGGAGTAATGGCTCCTAAAAAGGCAGCTTTGTCATCACAGGAATAAATGAAATTTTGAACGACATTAAAATAGAAAACAGTTCTTTTAAATTGTAATAACATTGCTCAGTATTACTTTTTACTGCATTTTTGATCAAATAAATGCAGCCTGAACACCAAATGGTTGTGTATATTTGAACAGTAAAACCAATATTTCATTAGTTTGAACTTGTTTCCTGGTTGTATTATGCAAAAATAAAAAATAAAATAAAATAATCAAATAAATAAATAAATACAAATATTGTTGAATCACCATGACATAGAACAGAAGTCAAATGTATGTTACATTTACATGTGCAACTTACACTGTGTATAAACTTAACAAGGCAAAAGGCAGATGAGAGGTAGCTAAAGGTTATGTAGCTTTTGGTTAACATTACCTAATAACTTGTTTAGCCAGTTCAGAGGAAGAGAACATCATAACCTTTTCATTATGAAGTATTACAAAATCAAATATTTTTATTGGGAATAACATTCACAGATGAACTATTCACAATCAGACCAGAGAAGTATGACACTTGAATGAATGAAGACCATAATTATTCCATCTCCTTTTATATTGTCTTCTAACCCCTAGTCTTTAATAATCTTAAAAAAATAGTCTTTGTGTTTAATAGTTACCGTGAACACACACGCATACTGTATGCGTGCGCACGCAAATGGGTCTTAGGATGCTGCAGTTATTTTTAGTAATAGGATTGGTGTGTCTTAAAGCTGCAGTCACATTAAAGATCTGTTCAAACATGTGACACAAACGCTGCTTTAAAAGGCAACTTTTCTTTGTTGGTTTATGTGTTATGTGTGAGAGTGCTTGTAATTTCTGCTTTGCTAGCATAATCAGACCGAATAGTGAAAGTACCACACAGGTTTCCCATAAACCCCCCTGTCTGCCGTTGTTGGTCAGGCAAACCAACAGACAAGGCAAAAGTTTCGGGTGGGTCATAGTTGATTGTATACTTTAAGCTGGGATAGAAGAAAGTGTTTTGGTAGTATAACTAAGGTATGGCCTCAATTTGGATGAGAGAGAGAGAGAGAGAGAGCATATGATTAATCCTGTTTGTTTCCTTCAGGGCGAGAAGGCACCTGGGCGATCAGGAAGTCGATCCAGCAATATATCTAAGGTAACATATGCACCCATGCTGTCATTATTCAAAGCAACAAAGTGCGTGCTTTGCACATGCATATTATTTTGTACTTTTGTGACCTGCTGTTTCAGGCGAGCACTTCCACCCCAGGAGCCGTGCTGAACAGTGTCTCTCAAACATCGGTTACACCCTCCTCCCAGGACATATGCAGGTGAGTGTGGTCGTAGGCTGATGCCTTGCTTGTGATTGCTGCTTTGCTCATCTACATGTTGGCACATCATGTGATTTTATGGAAGGAGTTGTGAAAATAAACCGACAATAGATTTTGAACAATGAAAAGTAATGTTTAGCAGAAAGCAGTAAATTAGATGGCAATAAATTAGATGGCAAAATAGAATAATGCTGTTTATAAAATATTTTGTATTCAATTATAAAACTTCAATTAATTGAAATTACAAATTCAAAATAAAATATAATTTATAAAACATTTTGTATTAAATTGAATATAATTTATTATTGAACAGTATTATAATTAATCAGTATTAATTAAATTAGAATAGAATAATATAATGTATAAAAGATTTTGTATGGAATTATAAAAATAAAATAATGAATGCAAATAGAATAATGTTATTTATATTTTGTATTATTTTGTTATTATATATTATTTATAATATATTATTATATATGATTTATTATTTTATATTTTATTATTATAATATTTATTCAATTACATTTTAAGAGTGTGAAATAGAATATAATGTTATGAAACATTTTGTATTAAATTATTGAATTAAATTAGAATAGAATAATGATTTATAAACATTTTGTACTAAATTAGAAAAGCTAAATATAATAATATAATTTATGAAACATTTTGTATTAAATTAAAAAAAATCAATAAATTTAAATTACAATTCAAAATAAAATAATGTAATTTATAAAACATTTTGTATTAAATTAAGCATGAATAATTGACTATAATTTATTATTAAATAGTATTATAATTAATCAGTATTAATTATATTAGAATAATGTAATGTATAAAAGATTTTGTAGTGAATTATAAAATTAAGTTATGAGTGCAGAATAGAATGATATTATTTATATTTTTTATTATTTTGTTATTATACATTATTTATAATATTATATATTATTTTATATTTTATTATTATAATAAAGAAAAATAGAATAGAAGTTATCAAATATTTTGTATTAAATTATAAAATTTCAATGAATTTAAATTACAAATTGAAAATAAATAATATAATTTAGAAAACATTTTGTATTAAATTAAGTATAATTTATTATTAAACAGTATTATAATTAATCAGTATTAATTAGAATAGAATAAAATAATTAGTAAAAGATTTTGTATTGAATTATAAAATTAAATTATGAATGCAAAATTGAATTACATACATTAAATTACATTTTAAGAGTGCAAAATAGCATATAATGTTTTGAAACATTTTGTATTGAATTACTATATTAAATTAGAACAGAATAATGATTTATAAACATTTTGTACTAAATTAGGAAAGTAATTATATAATGCAAAATAAAATAATTTCGTTATGTGTTAAACATTCTGAGACTTTTATGTATGAATTTGAATGCATACCTCTAAAGGTATGTTAAATGATATGAAATTACATGTTTTGAATGCCACATTTCTTTCTGGTTTTCTGGATTATTGAAAAAATTATTGAACAGTCAATTGTAAAGAACAATTAGGCAAATGAGAGAATAAAATCTATAGAAATTCACTTTTTATTTGTCCATTAAGTTTTTTATTCATCAGTCATTTCACGCTCTGTTGTGTCTTCTTCATCCCTTTTGTTTTTCTCCATCTATGTGTATGTGTTGTGCAGCTCTAGTGGTCACGCTAAACTTGAAATAGATGGCTCAGATCAGACTACACCCGTCATGCCCATAAACCCCGCCTCCGACTCTGCCCCCACCGCAAAGCGGCAAGTCAAACGTCGTGTCCGCCGGCGGCGGGAGAGCACCGGGACTGTTGGGTGTGCAACAGAGTGTGTGGACCAACCGAGACACTCACGTTTGCATAAGCAAACACACACACACTCTGACTCATCCTCAGAGGACGAGCAGCGCTGGAGAGAAGCTCGCTCCTGGAGCCGCCAGAAAGCGCGACGAAGACGCAGCGGCAGCCGACACATGCAAACGCATCCCCGTGAAGAACGAAACGCCGCTATACTTATGTCTGTCAACTCAGACGAGGGACAGAAAGAGAACCAGCCACCAGTGTGCAAGGGCCCCAACACCAGGGCCCACAAAAAGCTGTCCAAACGGGAGGAGCGTGGGGGCCAAAGCCAGGCAGCCAATCACAGAAAAGGAAATGAGCGTGCTAGTAGTAGGAGCGGAAGTGAGGAGGAAGAGCCTTTTACAAAGACCTATGAGGAGAGAGGTTCAGGAGACCCAGATATGTCTGTCCCGTCCCCTTGTAAATGCACTGTTCCCACCAATCAAAATGGTGCCACGCAACAAGCATGCACTGATGATGAACAAGAGGTGTGCAGGTGAGAGAGTGAGAGAGAGTGGTGGAGGTGAATGAGCGCGAGAGGCCGAACGAGCGAGAAGCTGATGCGTTTTTGTTTGCAGGATCTGTCACTGTGAAGGTGACGAGGAGTGTCCGCTCATCACCCCTTGCCACTGTACAGGAAGTTTACGCTTTGTGCACCAGGGCTGCCTGCACCAGTGGATCAAGAGCTCTGATACACGCTGCTGTGAGCTGTGCAAATATGACTTCATCATGGAGACACACCTCAAGCCTTTACGCAAGGTAACACACACACACATACGCACATCTCTGAACAGCTCAGATCCTGCTTTATTAAACGTCTGGTGTTTTTCAAGACTGGGGAAGCACAGATGGCAAAATGTGTGCTCAGATATATACATACACACATACATACATACATATATATATATATACATACACACACTGCCGTTCACACTGCCAGAAAAAACTGTAATTTTGTAAAATATTATTGCAATTTAAAATAACAGTTTTCTATTTTAATATACTTTAAAATATAATTCATTTCTGTGAAGCAAAGCTGAATTTTCAGCATCATTACAATCAGTGCTGGAAACAGGTGTACTGCTTATTTTTTGGGACCTGTGATACTTTTTTCAGGATTCTTTGGTAAATAAAAAGTTCAAAAGAACAGTGTTTATTCAAAATAGAAATTTTGTGTTAAAATATACACTACTATTCAAAAGGTTGGGTGAAGTAATTTTTTTTTTTTAAAGTAATTAATAATTTTATTCAGCAAGGATGTGTTAAATGAATAAAAAGTGATAGTAAAGACTTATATTGTTAGAAAAGATTTCTATTTTGAATAAACTTTGAATAAACTTTCAAAGAAAAAAGCATCACAGGTTCCAAAAAAAAATTAAGCAGCACAACAGTTTCAACACTGATAATAAATCAGCATATTAGAGTGATTTCTGAAGGATCATGTGACACTGAAGGCTGGAGTAATGGCTGATGAAAATTCAGCTTTGCATCACAGAAATAAATGATATTTTAAAATATATTAGGAAACCAATATTAGAAATTGCAATCATATTTCACAATATTACTGTTGTTTCTATATTTTTGATCAAATAAATACAACCTTGATGAGCATAAGAGGCTCCATTAAAAAAACATTACTTTAATGGAAACTTTTGAATGGCAGTGTATATATGTTGAACACAGAAGAAAATATTTTGAAGAATGCTGGTAATCAAACAGTTGATGGTTCCCATTGACTTCCATAGTGTTTCTTTCCCATATGGAAGTCAATGGGGACCAACAACTGTTTGGTTCTTCAATATATCTTCTTTTGTGTCAACTTAAGAAAGAAACTTATACAGGTTTGCAACGACATGAGGGTGAGTAAATGATGACAAAATTTTCATTTTTAAGGTGAACTATTTCTTTAAGCAGCATTTCAACATTGATAATAACAACCAGGAAGAATGTGAGATTGTCCAACATTCATGATTATTTCAATGCCATATGATTTAAGCATCATAATGTTGGAAATACATTAATATGGTACCATAATCATGTTATTATAGGCAAGGTTTAAAATGCAAAATGAAAAACAGCTGAAGACCTTTTCCATGAGATATTTCAGAAATTCAAAATATAAATAAAATACCATTGTGTTTTCAACAAATATAATTGAAAAGCACATAATTTCAAACAAACACTTTCATCTCTGCTTCCCAAGCTTGATCATCACACCGTACTGTGCTGTGTTTCCATAGCGACACAGTGTATGGCGGTGCAATCTCTTTCACTGACTTTCATCATTTTTAAGCATATTTGTTGAGCACAAAGCAATAATTTAAAAAAGAAAACTAGATCATTTATGCCCACAGCAAAAATGATGATTGAGTTACACACCAACGTTTAAATGATTAGGGGGTTGTTCAGAAAGGAGTTCTTCACTGTGAGCAATAACAGAAGCGATACTTGCCTTAGTAAACACTGCTAATATAATAAACTCGTGCTTTATTGTGCAGATTATTCTGAATGAGGAAATATTTTGAACGCACATAGCCTAGTGCTGCCACCCCGTGGCTGAAATAATGATTACAGAAAGGGAATGCATTCATAAAGCGCTTCACCCTTGTTCCCGCTTTTCTTTAGTGGGAAAAGCTACAGATGACTACAAGCGAGCGGCGGAAGATCTTCTGTTCTGTGACTTTTCACTTGGCTGCTGTGGTGTGTGTCATCTGGTCACTCTACGTTCTGATTGACCGCACAGCTGAGGAGATCCGCCAAGGCAAGAACAATGGTAAACACACAGTATATTTATGCATAGGTTTTAATGTTTGCAAGAGGGCATGAGATGCAGTGCTATTCAGGTTCCACTGTGATCCACTGTTATATCATTTAGTTTAGTACAGCTGGAATGTTGTTTTGAACAATCAGCAAGTGATTTTACTGGTGGGTAATGCAGTAGTGTTGTAAAGTAGCTTTGATTAACCTAAGTCTTTTTTTATTATTTTACCTCTAAAGAATCATCAGGACAAAATACAAATCATATTTACAAATCAAGCTAAACATATTGTGATTTAAATTTATGTACACTCACGTGAAATGGGGGAAAAACAGTTTTATTATTGTTAACTAAAAAAATTATTACAAATATTAAATATTAAAAATAATGTCAGTCATTGAAATGAAGCTGAAACAAAATAAAATATAAATATTAGATATAAAACTTTGAAAAATTTGAAATGTTGCCTTGGCATCTAACTGAAATAAGTCCAAGTTGAAGTAAACATCAGTTAAAATGACTAAAACTGAAATAAAAATAAATTAAAGTTGAAATTAAATTAAAATGACCATTTAAAATATAAAAATAAAAGCTCATTTGAAATATTAACAAATATTATAATAAATAATAATATAATATAAGCAATAATAAATAATACTAAAATAACACTATATATATATATATATATATATATATATATATATATATATAAAGCTATTTATTAGGTGTGGATTGCCCACTCATGGGGCTGCCATTTTAAGATCACATGATCTGATGTGTCTTGCTACTGTAAGTTAAAATACACAAGTTGCATTCAAATTTTTCGGGATTCTAAGTTTTATTTTAGTGATACACTAATATAGTTTTGCTTAATATTTTGAATTAGTTTTAACACTTTTTTTAATTTTAGTTAACATATATTTTATTTCAAGTAACAGAATGTTTTTTTTCTGGTTTTAGTTAACCCTGATTTGAGCTTAATTTATTGTTTTACCTCAAATATTACTATAATAATTTCATACCTCCTTTTCCAGTGCACCACAAAATGGCTAAAATGGTATTTGCATAGAATCCAAGATTGTCCTTTTTTGGTAAATTGTCATGTAAAAAGCTGTTCAGTCATGACATCAATTTGTGGGCTGACTTGCTAGACTATTTTACCATGTTGTACCATGTTTTTAAATGTGGATTAATTTACGCTATAGCAAGTAGTAGCAGAATTTACATTTTAGGTATAATTTGACAATGTAATTTGTTCTAGAACAAAACTCATAAAACTAAAAACTGAACAGCTATTTAATGTTAAGCAGCAGCAATGTATAAACAAAGAATGAATTCATCCAGACCAGTAAGTGTCAGTATAAAGTCCAAGACAACTGGGACAAATAAGAGTCAGAGAAACAAAAAAAAAAACACTAGAAAATGATTTACTGCAGCTTTTAACACAGTGATGTAGTACTGCAATATTGGAACCCCCATATAGCCGTGTGGGAAGTAATTCTACTTTAGAGTAGCTGTAAGATAATATAATATACTGCTGTAATTCCATGCCATGCTGTCATTGCACACACAGCGTTGGTGCGTTTGTCCCCTCTCAATGCCGTAGGGGTGCTGGATTGGCCGTTCTGGA
>JAFVLL020041890.1:0-12838 GCA_021397915.2 Tor tambroides
TAGCAACCAAACAGAGTACCCTAGCAACCAAAATCCAAAGAGGGATATCTTCCATTCTGAATGTCACAGAGGCATGGGAGTTGTTTTATATCATTCATAGTGACAAGAAGCCTTTGCAGTTTCATCTTAGCAACCGAGTGGCGAGTTTTGCCACTGCAAGCACCCACTCACATTTTCTTCAGGAAATGTACATTCTAGTTATAAATACTATTATTATTATGAGGGTGAGTAGATGATAGAATATTTATTTTTATGTATAATTATCCCATTAAACACATTCTAAGCAGAGCTGCAGAAGTTTGTTTCATGGTGAACAGCTCTTAAACTGGAGGAGATGTGCTTTATGGTTTGGGAGGTTTCTGTTGTCATAGTGCAGGATTTTCTGTTTTTATTGCTCTGTATTGATGCCTCATGATCTGTTCGTCCGGTCTGGATAAATAATCAGAAGCCGCTGTGCTTCGCTGCTTCCCCTCTATTGTCTTCTTTCAATTTACACTTGAATGGCGATGGGTATGAAGCTTTTAATTTGGGAGGGCCAGCACCGGGGCAGGAGAAGTTCAACTCATTCAGCTGAGATGAGATGAAATTCATAAATTCATTGAGATTTCCCAGGCCTGACTGTCTTTATGTGGAGTTGACCGCAGCTCCAGACTGGAAGTGCTGCTCCTTTGTTACTGGCCATTTAGCCAATTTTTTTGTCTTTTATCCATTTGAAAGTGACTAACAGAGACAGTTGGTCTTTTGCTGGAGGTCCTAATGGTGGAAAATCAGGGGTTGGTCTCGGCACACAGAAGAGAGTAAATATAAAAATCTTTAGCCATACAGACATCACAACTGGACTTTTATCAGGGATAAAGAGAGTTTTTGTGAATGGTTTGAAGAGTGCAGTTTTGTTGTTGGAATAAATTGCAAATATTTAGTTTTATTATAGTGTTTTTTTTTTAGTTTTATTTAGTGTTTTATAGGGTTTTTAAAAGAATGGTATGGACTTATATTTTATTAAACAAATAAGTAGTTATTATAAATGCATTTTATACATCTATTTTTTTTTTACTTGCATTTATTTATTACAGTAAAATGTATTATATTGTAGTAATTTTTCTTAAAAGAATGAAATGCACTTACTCATTTGTTGTGTTTTTTAGTTAATTTTATAATAAATAAAAGATTTATTATAAATAAATAATATAGTTATTTATTTTATTTGTTTATTTTTATTTATTTATTATAACATTTTTTTAATGATATGGACTTGTATTTTTATTATAATAAATAGTTATTAAAAATTATAATTACATATTTTTATTATATATATATATATGGGTTTGTATTATTGATTTATTACAATAAATTGCATTTATTTATAGTCTTAAATGATTTTTATTTATTTATTTATTTATTTATTTATTATAGCGTTTTTTTAATGGTATGGACTTGCATTTTTATTATAATAAATAAATAGTTATTAAAAATTATAATTACATATATTTTTATTTTATATTTATGGGTTTGTATTATTGATTTATTGATTTATTACAATAAATTGCATTTATTTATAGTCTTAAATGATTCTTAAAATAATAAAATGGACATATTTGTTAGCTTTTTTATTTTAATAAATAGTATAAATACATATTTGTGTTATTTTATTATTCATTTACAGTAAGTTGCAAATATTTCATTAGTATTTTTCTTAAAGGGTTTTTCAAAGAATGATAGAACTTGTGTTTTTTAATATGCATGTCAGTATGTTATATATAGATATCATATTTATTTCTTTTTTTTATTTATTATATTTCTCTTTTGTTCTTGTTATTACAGTAAATTCCAAATATGTAATTAAAAAAGAACAAAATTTGCTCTAATTTATTTAGGTTTTTTAATTTATAATTGAACACAGCCGCCTCGATCTTGTGCGTGTGATGCTGTTTTGCTTTCAGAAGCAGAATAAGAGATTCAGCCAGACTTTGTGAATTAGCAGGAGAACACAGATGGCGTGAAGCCAGTGAGCGGGTGTGGGACGCGTGAGGATGTGTTTCGCAGGTAATTGGTTTTATGAAAGTGACAGCAAGGCTATTTCATCTGTGTTTTAGTGCTGTTCTTTTCATACAACGAAAGTGGTTGGAGATTTATTCTGTCAAGCATCCAAAAAAACAACAATAGCACCATCATAACAGTAGTCCGTACAGCTCATGCACTTTATTCCAGGTCTTCTGTGTCAGTTTTGGTGCACTGTTTCTTAAAGACAGGCTTGTGATTTGTGCAATCGGCCATCTTTCCCAGCTTCATCCTGTCCGGTGAATCAGTGCAAAAGAAAAGCAGTCCATAATGAAGATAACCAGCAGAGCTGAACTTCTCCAGACCTTCAGCAGATGCACTTTCAATGTTTTTCATTCAGGACAAGGGTACTGACAGCCATCAGAAAACCATTTCCATCTGTGTCTGAATAACTTCCCAGAATGCAGTGCATGAAGCCATAAAACGGTACACTACTGTTCAAACGTTTGGGGTCAGGAAGATTTCTAATGTTTTTGCTCACCGAGGCTGCATTTATTTAATCAAAAATACTGTGTAAAAAAAAAAAAGGTGAAATATTCTTACAATTTAAAACAACTGTTTTCTATGTGAATATCTGTTAACATGTAATTTATTTTTGTGATGCACAGCTGAATTTTCAGCATCATTACTCCAGACTTCAGTGTCACAAGATCTTCAGAAATCATTCTAATATTCTGATTTGCTGCTCAAGAAACATTTCTGATTATTATCAATGTTGAAAACAGTGCTGCTTCATATATTTTTGTGCAAACTCTGATACATTTTATTTTTCAGGATTCACAGATGAATAGAAAGATCAAAAGAACAGCATTTATTTGAAATAGAATTTTTTTGTAACATTGCAAATATCTTTACTGTCACTTTTGATCCATTTAATGCATCCTTGGTGAATAAAATGATTCATTTATTTTTTTTAAAAACAATGCAAAAACACATTACTAATCCCAAATATATATATATATATAGTCTTAATGCTCTTAATAATTTAGAAATATTCAGTAAGCCTGAAGTTTTGATGACATGATCTTTTGACGCTGGTAATTGCGCAGCTGCATTTATTGACTCGGAATTGATTGTTTTTTCCTGAAACATGCGGTTTAAACCTAAACGCCCACCTGCACGGGGAACCTGGAGTATTCAGAAGTGAAGCGATTTAATGACTTGCTCTGTTTGCATGTGTGTGTAATCACGCTTCCCAGCTCACTGGTTCAGACCGTAATGAGTGTGTCAGCGGGAAACAGCATCTCCTCCTGGACCTCTATCTGTCTGTCTGTCTGTCTGAACACAATGTCATCCATCCACAATACATCACCAGCATCACAATCGAATGGGACGAAACGGCTTAATGTAGCGTGAAAACCTGCAACTTTCAGAACTCAGACGTCCTCTGCTGTTCAAGACTAAACGAGTCGTAAAACTGCAGCGTTTGTGAAAGTGTGCATTATTTTATGAGCTTGATTTTCATGGAGGTGTCAGATCACGTCGGTGTTTTATCGCAGATTCACAGGTTTATATAAATAGTGGAGTTGTGATGCAGATATGTGATATTCGTGATGTTCATGTAGTTTTGGTCAGTGTGAGATGAACAAACTCTTCCAAACCTTCATACAGACCTCCATTTGTGAGTTACATCAGTCACAGATGCTAAAATGATGCCAGACAGCATTTACCTTCAGTCCTCAGAGGGGAAGAAGCACAAGAACAGCTCGTTTTATTCTGGATGTTAGAATCGACTGTTAAAGTTAAGTACGACTGTTTTTAGTGCAGAGATATTTTAAATATTTACATCACAACCATGAAGGATGATTTGCTACTTGCTGTTGGAGTAAATTGCAATTATTATAATGTTTTTTTCTTCTGAATGATTCTTAAAAAAATGGCATGGATTTTTTTTTTATTATTATTTTAATTGTTTATTTTCTATTATTTGTATTCATTTTTAATATTTTTAAACATTTTAATAAATAAATAAATGGTTATGATACAAAATAACAAAAAAATATAAAATGAAAAATAAAATAATTATATAATATTTATTTACAATAACATCCTTTATTATAATAAAAATATAAAATTAAAAGAAAATAATTATATAATATTTATTCATAATAACATCCTTTTTATAATAAAAATAAAAAAATACATAAAAATGTTGTCTTTTAAGAATCCTTGAATAAAATACTATATAAACCATTTAATATACTCATCAATACCCTTAAAGCAGATTAAAAATATTTAATTTTATTAAGTTTTTTTTTCTGCTTAAGTGTTCTGAAAAGAATTGCATGGATTATTTTTGTATTGTTATTATTATTATTATTATTATTATTATTACTATTATTAATTAATAAATAGTTATGATAAAAAATAATAAGTATTGTAAAATAAATATATAATATTGATTTTTAAGATCCCTTAAAATACTATAAACTGGTTAACGTTCTCACTAATACCTTTTAAAATGGCTCACTTCACACGTTTCGTTGCATTTTACTGTTATTATAAGATGTTTATAGGCTTTTGGGCAGGTTAGATGAGCAAACTCCTTATTTGTTTATGTATTATTTTTATTTTTATTATAAATGAATAAATAGTTAGGATAAAAAAATAAATAATCCAAATATAAAATAAATACAACAAAATAAAAATATTATTTAATAACAATAATGTATTTATTATAATTAAATTAAATATAAATAAATATATGTTGTCTTTTAAGAACCCTTAATATACTATAAACCGAATAACACTCATTAATACCTCTTAAATCTACTCACATCACACTTTCATTGCATTTTACTGTACTGTTATTATGAGCTGTTTATAAACTTTTGTTCAGCGTTAGATGAACAAATTCCTCAAAACGGTCATAATATCCTCCGTTTGAGTGTTGAATCAGTCCCAGTATGTATCAGAGACACTAAAATTAATACCAGATGGCATTTACCTTCAATCCTCGGAGGGAAAGAATGGCTTATTTTATTCTAAAGGCTGGAAAATGGGCTGTTAATGTAAATTATGACTGTTTTTGGTGCAAAGATCTTTAATAATATTACAAGAGGACTTGAGGGAAAGAGTAAAAAGCAATGAGAGGTGTGATGTGAGCCGTTTAAAGGAGTATTAATGAGTATAATGTAAGAGTGGTTCTTCTTTAACTGTGTGATTGTTCTGGTTTTAAGGGCCATTGGTTTTACGGCTCTTTGAACTGGGTAAATCATCACAGACTTCACAGGCCGGATATTCGACAGTGTTCCCACTTTGGGACACTTTCACGCAATATTGAACACGCTATGATGTTAGAAATGAGAGGTATTCTTTGCAGTATTGGGAGTGTATTTTTCAGAGATGCCCTTGAGCATCGTGTAAACTCAGCGCTGCTGTGATTTGTGTTTGGTGTGCTGCTGTTTCTCGGGACGTCCTGTTGAAGGTCATTCGTAACACGCGGGTAAAACAGCATCTTGATTTCATCTCCCGCTGCTTTCAGATCCAAAGGTCAAGACTCTGTTTACAGGGAACGCAGTGCTTGCTGACAAACAGGTTAGTTTGTGTTGTTCAGTTTGCATTTTTTTTCTACTTTCTGGTCTGTTTGGCCAAAACAGGATTACGGCCGTGTTGCATCAGTGTTATGTTCAGATGTAAAATGTAAGAGTCTGTGTTGACCGTGCGTGTGAAGCGGTGAACGTGATTAATTAGGGATTTTGTTGGCATGGGATGGTGGTGTTGTTACTCTGGGATGGTAGATGAAGGATCACGGTGTCATTGATGATATTTGGATGTTGTTTTGTACAGCAGGGCTCTGTTCTGGCCTTGCTGAATGTTTAATAGTTCACCTGTTTTCTAAAAATCTTTTCCTGTAACAAACAGGGTTATTATCGTTAACTAAAACCACAAAAAAGTTAAAGTTTTAGTTTAAATTGAAGTAAAAAAAAAAAGTAAACTACTAAAAAAAAACAACCTAAAACTAAAAACCTAAACTTAAAACAGTATATTAATAATAATAATAATAATAATAAAATGACAAAAAAATTGCTAAATCTAAACTACTAAAACTTAAACTAAAATTAAAATGAAAAAAAAAATAATAATAATAAAAAAATAAATAAATATAATTCAAAAGTGACAAAACTGCACAACAAAATTACTAAAATAACTAAAAATAAAAACAGAAAATAGAAAAATAAAAACAAATTCAAAATACTGACAAAAATTTAAATGCTATACTATACTAATGACAAATACTACTAAAAATGACAAAAACTGTCAACAAAATTGCTAAAACTGTAGAATTAAAATGAAACCAGAAAATAGAAAAATGAAATTAAAATATAAATAAAAATCTTGACAAAACTATAATGCTATACTATACTAATAAAATTATAAATATTTATACAGATATATTAAAATGCACTACTACATTACTCTAACTAAAATTATTCCAATTCAAAATATTGACAAAAACTGTAATGCAAAAACTATAAAACTAATGTATAGCAATGAAAATAGTAATGTTGACTTTAAATTGAGATATATATATATACATACATACATACATACATACACACACACACACACACACATATATATATATATATATATATATGCTTCAATGGAAGATTCACTAATTCATTTGTGTATCTTTTTATGTTTTTTTATGTAGAACTATTTAGTTTAACTTTGCTGTTCATCACAGTTTTTGACTCAAAGTGCTGTATGTTTTTGTGGAAACTGATACATTTTATTATTTAAGATTCTTTGATGAATTGAAAGCTCAAAAGAACAGCAATTATTTGAAATAGAAATCTTTTGTAACATCATAAATGTCCTTATACTTTTGATTCATTTAATGCATCCTTGCTGAATAAAAGTATGAAAATAATGCATAAAATGATCAGGGTTTCTAAAACCGACCTGCAGACTAGAGAAAACCTCCTGAACTGAAAACCTCAGTCCTGTTTCCTGCAGTTAATGAAGTCGCTGGTGTTTTATTCTCATACGTATCATAAAGCAGAGCGAATTGGCTTTATGTCTCATGCCAGTGTGATGATGTTTGGAGTCCATTACAGGACGTGACTCTCTGAACACCTGCTGTCAGAAAATATGAATGACAGAAACCCAGCAGAGCCGCATGTGAGCTGCTGAAATGAAGAGAAGAGGCTTATAAATGATTCAGCTCTCTGCCGCTGAATTTGTTCTGTTTTCATAAGACTGCAAACTGACTCTCTCAAAATGGCCGCTGATGCACGAGAGAGAGAGACACAGAGAGCATCTCCTCGCTAATGTTCAGCAGCTCTGCTTTCTTCCAGAGCACATCCGGCACAAGCCTGAGAAGCTAAAAACAACCTGACAGGGAGGAAGAGAGAGAGCCGATGTGGATTATTATTACAGCATGTAAATATGACAGTAGGACACTGAGAGAGAGAGAGAGAGAGATCAATGTGTTTTGCTTTGTGAGGAGAAGAGAAAGAATCATGCAACACACTGCAGCCTAATTAGTGCACTAGATATACTTTATAACATTGGCTGAATCAAATCCAATATTTGTTTAGTGCTAATTTTGGGGTGCTGATTTCAAAAATAGTGCCTGTTTTGCTGGAGCATGTCAGAGTTTCTCATTAAATATGATGCATTTTGTAGCATTTTTGTTTTTGATGACCATTAGTAAGGTGATGAAGTCTCATATTTTCTCTTAATCAACATGATCCCTGCCTGATTCTGAGCCAGATTACAGCTGTGTGTTCAATTCTCAGCCCTTTTTTAACATTTGACGTTAATTTATGCCTAATCCTGACAGAAGAAAATGCAAACATGAGCCAGATGTTTGCATCTGTGAGTGTTTTACTGCATCCAAACTGCAACAGAAAATTACTATTTTTAAATGAATGAATGAATTAATAAATGAGTTGAAAAATATTTCTTATTTTGTGAAAAAGCTTTATGTGATATAAAGTTTTTATTGATATTTTTGAACTCGGCATCATCAAATTAAAAAATATTAGGCCTTATTCCTCCAAGATCTAGGACTGTCACATCATTGCATTGATATGATATGCATTTATTTATTATTTTAGCTTTATTTCAAATAACAAAATTTGTTTTTAATAGTTTTAGTTGTAACCCTGGGTACAGGTCATTTTCTGTTGTAACTACGAACAGATCACACTGGATTGTGGGATTCTACGAAGCCCTTACGCTTGATTAATTTAATTATGCACGTTAGGGCAATACATTGGGGATTTACGGAGACATGCACAAAAGTTGTTAGAATTGAGAGGTTTTAGTGCTATTTAGTGCTGATGGTAAGTAGTTGTTGTGTTTGAAGTCACCATTATGGCGATTAGTGTTCCCTTCGGCGGAGACCTCATTAACTTATTAATTAGTTTCCGCTCAGCCAGTGTAATATTGTTACAGTAGAATATGATAGGTTGAACATGGAGTCACATGGAGGAAATATGATCAAATAGGATCATTGTTTGAGATCAGGGGTTTGAAAATAAATAATAGTTGTTTTGGTTTGTTTTGAGCATATTGTTCCACCAAATTTATTGATTCATAAATGTATATAATATGACATAAGATGATATGATTGCTTGGTGTAGTGACTGTTTTTTGCCTATTCAGGATAGTGTAAAATTTAGTTTGATAAACTTATTGATCATGTTTTACCTGTATGTACACTACTGTTCTAAAGATTTTTTTAATGTTTTTTTTTTTTTAAGAAGTCTCTTCTGCTCACCAAGGCTGCATTTATTTAATCAAAAATACAGTAAAAATTTTCAAATATTTTTACAATTTAAAATAATTATTTACTGTGTGAATATGTTGTAAAATGTAATTTATTTCTGTGACCAAAGCTGAATTTTCAGCATCATTACTCCAGTCTTCAGTGTCACATGATCTTCAGAAATCTTGCTGCTCAAGAAACATTTCTGATTATTAGCAATGCTTAAAACAGTTTATATTTTTGTGGAAACCATGATACATTTTGTTTTTCAGGATTCACAGATAAATAGAAAGTTCAAAAGAACAGCGTTTATTTGAAACAGAAATGTTTTGTAACATTATAATTCTATATATATATGGGTCAAAGACGAAAAAGGGTTTAAGCATAAAAACAGTAAGTGTAATATTGCTTTAATTGTTGTTGTTTTTCCCCCCAAAAATTAAAAAGTTTTCTGTTTAATTCAATTACAATTTTGTTTTTGTTTTTCTGAGCACAAAATAAATATCATACATTTTTCCCTGATTTACAGAAGACACCCACTAAAATATCATTCAGTGTAACAGTCTTGTCAGGCATATTTACAACAAAAATCAATTTATGACATATTAAAAGACTAATTACTTTCACCCCAGATACTAATTAGTTGTAATTTTACATTTTTAAAATTTGCCACTATCCTAGGTTTTGCCTATTTGTCAGTAAGATTTTTTTACTCATTTAAAACACAATAAAATTTAATATGCTCCCTTATTCTTTTATATATTTTAATATGTACAAGTCAAAATAAGCATGTTGTTTGATTTTTTTTTACATAAATATTGTGTTACACTGAATGACAATGTAACATTATTTCAACCAAATTTTGACATTTTATTCTCCAAAAACATATTTAAAACCTTAAAAGTAGACACTTTACTTACATTTAATGTGCTTTCTATGGACATAAAATCATTTTTGTAAATTTCTTTTGATGCAGACATCTTTACGTCTTTGACCCATATTTATTTATTTATTTATTTGTTTATTTGAGAGTGGAATGTATATGTGAGTGAAGTATTTTTAGCACGTATTTATATTTTAACATCTCATATGGCGACACGTATGAAAACAAGCATCTCGTTTCACTCAGACGTTTTATACTATGCGATCAGAAGCGTTTTCAATGCTAAACATGTTTGTGTACTCTCCAGCGCTCAGGTCACACACTCTTCACTTGTTTCTACATTTATCCATATCAGGATGCAGAATATCCCACAATGCCTTCAGAGACCGTGATCATGGCCCGCCTCAACTTCTCACCGCCGCTTTGCCTGTTTTCCTCCCATCAAACAATAATTTCCCGCATCCAACACTTGTTTTGAAGAGCGCCAGAGTGAATATTTAAAAGAGCTCTTCTTTAACATTTCATCAGAGGTGCTGGGGGTTTGTGAAGGTGACATATTCCTCCGCAGCAGATGCGATGCATAATGGATGGGTCCCGACTGGAGCGTGTACAGATGTTAAAGCGCTCCTGCAGGACTTTCTCTGCGTTTGGAGAGGCTGTATTTCTGCCAGAGAGGACAGCCCCCCGCAGCCCTCCAGCGTTTGCCTGTTTGCCGCTGAAAGAGGAGTTATTAACGAGACGGGCGACACAAACGCATCCATCCCGCGCATACAGTATCTACAGCATCTAATTTGATCTCGCCTTTAATATTAGATGTTCTCTCCTCCCTGAAACATAATCGGATTATTTTCCTTTAGCGCTTCGGCGGCTTCTTTTCTTCTCTAATTGACTGATTTTTGGCTACAGGAATTTCTCTGAATCCAGAAACATCCAGACACACAATTTGCAAGTATCGTTAAGTAGAAGAGAGCTGAACAACGTCGCAGATTATACTCGGTTTATGCAAGTACATGAACGCAGATGCATGATGTCAGAACAAATTCATCACCTTATTCATAATGTTAGAACTTAAAAAGCTAAGTACAGTCAAACTAAGTAGGCAATATTTGCTTGCACATGTAACTGTCAGATGATATGAGTTTATTCTGCAATCACAGCAGTGTTTTTCTGGCACAAAATTAATGAGGCTAACAGCATTACACTATATACATAATAAATCCAGATTTTTTTTTTTATACTATTATATATACTATTAATATAGTGTTTATTAATCATTTGAATTAGCTTTTATTTTTATATTTTCAATTTAATTTCGTTTTAAGTTTTATTAATTTGACTGTTTTTGTCATTTTTATTATATATTTTTCATTACATAAATATACATTATATAAAATAAAATTTTCATAGAAAATTATATAAATGTTTGCCATTTTAGCACCTTAACTTAAATTTATTTATTTATAATGCTAATTTATTTGTCATATTTATTTAAATGAGTTTTTTTTCACCTTCATTTCAATTGCTGAAACTATTTTTAATAGTTTAGTTATAATAGTTTCACTTGAAGTTTCAGTTGGAAAGAAACAAATATTAAAAAAAAAATAAATAAAATTAGATATTTGCAATTTATGTGTTGCTTGCAAAAACAAAAAATAATGCATATTTTATCAAAATACAAATAATACTACTTTTGAATGGCCATCAGTTGAGAAAGATTACAGTCAAATAGTAACTAACCAGTCAAACACTGATTTTAGTACTTTAACTTCAACTTATTTATTTCTAATTTCACTTTTTTGTTAAATATTTCAATCATATATTTATTTAATTTTATTTTATTTTAACTTAATTACAAAAATAATTTTTAACTTTCAGTAAAAAAATAAATAAATACTATGATAAAATATTTACAATGAATATGTTGCATGCAAAAAATATCTATTTTATCATAATATGAGTTATACTATATTTGAATGGCCTTCAATGGAAAAATACTCTCTTTTTTTTAAATTCCAGCTTTATTTTAATTATCAAAAACTAAAACTATTAAAAATCTTTTAGGAAACAATGGACATGTTTATAAGAGGTATCTGAATAACCACAGATCAGATTTAATGAAGTTTGAAGGAAACTCTATCGCTCCACTGAGTGCTGAGGTTTGTTTCGTGTATGTTAAGCGTGTAACACGGGACACGCTCGCAATGTGTTGAACAAGAGTTTGTGCTCTCGTGTAGTGTTTGTTTCAGGCCTGAATCTCTCCAAAGATAATGTGTCATGTCATATGACATTACAAATTAATGAATTGAATGCATAATGCACAAAGATAAAAATATGCTTGTACGAGCTGTTTTTCTGCATCTAAAAAGAGGGGACTGGTTTCAGAATAAAACGAAGCCTCGGCTTTAACGGAATGTGAGCGTTGAAGCATTGCAGGCCGTGTGAGGAATCACTGTAGCACAAAATCACCTTGGACTTGGAGAGGTTTAAAGGAGACGAGCGGAGAAAACACACAATAGAACGAGACCAGACTGAGAAAAACACTGGACCATCCAGACAGCACTGAGAAAACTAGGGCTAAGAAAAGAAAACTAACCCCCGGTTTCACAGACAAGGCTTAAGCCTAGTCCTAGACTAAAATGTAAGTCTGAGCTGTTTCAACTGAAAGAAACTTGCATTGACTGATCTTAAAATATATCAGTGCCTTTGTTTTGTCTCAAGATGCACCCCAGTAATGTTTTTTCTAAGGCACATTTATAAAAAGTACGTAAATGTCCTAATTGAACTATGGCCTAATCCTGGTTTAGGCTAAGCCCTGTCTATGAAACCGGGCCTAAGACTATCGAAACAGAAGTGAAGCAGCTTTGTTTAATTTTACTCCACATTTAATGTTAGTCAAGGTTTTTCTTGTACCAAAAACAGTCAAAAAAATTTTTTATTTTTTTTTAGGAACATTTTGCATTTTCTCTCTTACTCTTCCAAATTTTGATCTTTATTTTATTTTATTTTATTTTTTTATTTTTCTAGATGTTTTAATGGTTAAATTAAGTTTTAGTAAATAAAAAGCACGTCTAATTAAATCATGAAACTTATGCAATTTAATGCCAATTTATTAAGATTAACAGAAATTACATATGTACTTTGAAATTTATATTTTTTCCTATATTTCTTTTTTTTTT
>JAFVLL020041891.1:0-24312 GCA_021397915.2 Tor tambroides
TGGGCCCGTAAAGGGCCACCGCAGGCTTGTTTGCAGGGATTATACTTTTATCATTTAAGTAATTATCCTTATATAGTGTTATGTACTGTATACATTGAGGGTTTACTTTTTCTGGCTGCACCGCAACTCCGATGTCAGGGAAGACGGTGGCTCCCCCTATCTCCACATCACTCATCTACAACAAGAGCACGTGACTTATTTTAAGCATTTTTCCACACAGGTTAAATAAATGGGAACAGCTATAGAAATACTTGAGTCAAATAGTTTTTCTGACAGCTGCACTTACATAAATTAGAAATGTAGCAATCCTGTCATTCTCTCCTGTCTCCTGTGAGGTCAAACATTCTTAAATTAGTTTGCATTTATTTGATTGGTCAACATGTAAACATCTCTCATTGACACAGAATAAAGCAGTAAGCCCCAAGAAGTCTGTAAACCACGGCTTCACGGGGCTTATTGCTTTTATAAAAGTTATTCCATATATGTAGTAAGGTTTCACAAAATAAAACAGAGCAAATAAAGTGTAATGATATTGATAAAAACATTCTTCCACCAAACAATGTAGTTCCTCAGAAACGGCTGTGCTTCCAACAAAGTGGTTGTCGAGCAACACACAAATGTAAGCAAAGGTGTATGTTTGTAGAGTAATTTACAACAGCTTCGGACTTGGCTCAACCAATCAGAATCAAGGAATGGAACTGTCCGTTTTATAATGTTAGATTTGTACTCTTAAAGCCAGCAAGAGAGAACTGGTTCCCTCTGAGTATGTATTACAACACGTTATGATGGTATTTTAGTAAAGTGAACTTACCAGTGCATCATAATGTGGTTCAAATCTGCCACCAATCCCATAATTCTGAACCTGAAAAAAAAAATTACTGCATCACTCATGCATCACTATTGAAATGAAAATTACTAAGTAAAACCGAACTGTTCACACTCCAATGTGTCACAGGGAAAATACATGTTTTATGCACTTACTGTAAGAACTCAAGTGTGATAAATCAGTTAAATTTAATTTTATAATAAATATCAGACCTCCAGAGGTTACTGTATGTCACTCCTTGGCAACAGATAGTGTTAGCAAATGAATGTTGCCTGTGAAGTTTGAGCTTGCTTTCTTTCTTTCTTTCTTTCTTGTTTATGTAGTGTGCAAAGTAGTATGTCCTGGCAGTAAAGAAAACATATGCTTCCTATGCATGATCATGTTTCTTTCTTATAATATGACTTACAAGCAGTGGTTCAGCTGTTTCCATGGAGAGTCCAGTAGCATCTGCAATCCTCTGACTGACTCGAACAGACACAGGATCATCTTGTAGAAAAACACTGAAAATATAGTGATAATTTTTCTTAATAATTATAATCAAAGATAATTTTTTGTGATCAAAGAAAAAAATTTTTTACTTATACATCTTGTAAGATTATGACAATTTTCATTTTGGGTGAGCTGTCCCTTTATTGAGGAGATTTTATTAAAAATGTATTAAACCTTTGAGAAACACGGTGTTTTGAGACTGCACCCCATCCATCTTGATAAACCTTCGATCTAGAAAGCTAGGTCACAAACAGGAATGAACTGTCAGATACAGAATTATGTAGTTTATAGTATGGACAAAAGTATCTGAACACCCAAATGCCACATTTAATTTCAAAATCATTAGCATTAGCAACATCTTCCACTCTTGTCGGAAGGTCTTCCTCTAGAGCATGGCTGTGGAGAGTTTTGTTCCTGTTCAAACACAAGAGCATCTGTGTGGCAGGCACTGATTTTGGATGATACTTGGATCACACTTAAGGAGTTTCAAAGTTGTCATCAGTCATCGTGTTCTTTAAAGGGCACCTATTATGCAAAATTCTCTTTTACGTTGTTTGAACATAAATGTGTGTTGGCAGTGTGAGTACACAACCACCCTATAATGGTAAAAATCCACCCGCTCATTTTTTTTAATCCCCATAAATCATAAGCAGTGTCTCAGAACAAGCCATTTGCAGAATCTGTAAAATGTGATGTCATATTTTACAGGCCCCACCCACAACTGTTGACAGACACAGCCATATTAGCAGAGACCCCGCTCTGAGTGAGCCATACACAATCCACCATGTTTATCTTCACACTGACTAGAGCATTTAAAAGCAGCATTCACGTGAGAAATGTCTTCTCATTATAGCTACAGAAATTATTCATTCAAGGGCAGTGAGTGATTTTCTGTTTTCATATTATTGTTTGGGTCATATTAATAGACAGCAATATAGGAACTGTATATTATGCTGCTGTCACTTAATACACAGATCTAATTTAAACATATAAACATTTCTTTCCCAGCTGTTTTCCTTCACAGACTGTGTTTTTGAAACTTGTGTTTTCAACATAAACTTGTGTGTATTTGACAGTTTAAGCACAATAAGACATGAAAGAGAACTTAATTTAGTACTCACATGCCGTGTGACAGCCAAGGCACAGCCCTCTTCTGAAAAAGTGGGTGGGGAGCAGCAGCTCATTTGCATTTAATGAGACATGCACGAAAACAGCATGTTTCTGCATCCACTCAGGCATTTTCAAAATAATATAGCCTAGTAAATGATCTTTTGGGATATTTTGAGCTGGAGCTTCACAGACACATTCTGGGGACACCCGAGACTTCTATTATATTGTAAAAAGGGGCATAATAGGTGCCATTTAATGTTCTGTCTGGAAACAAAGATGCTGTGACGCCAAATCCCATCATGGAAGAAGAAAGCCGTCGTGTTTACGACTGTGACAATAAGCACTAATCAGGATCAACTAAACACTAGATTTTCAAAAGTATGTGAAATGTAAGTTCGCCTATGTCATGTATCATGTAAGTCAGCATTATGACTTGTCTTCACTGGAATTAAAGATGTTCCCATACTTTTGCCCAGTGAATTGTATAATAAAAACATCATCAACACTAACAAGAAAAATTTTGAATATAATGTTTTTTTATGTATGTGTGTTAGACATTCACTTGAGGTCTGGAGATATTCTTCAAGATCTCTATCTCTTGGTCTGAAATAATGTCATGATATCTGATGATGCGAGGCTCGTCCCACTCCACTTCCTCTTTCACTGGTGCATACATCAGTCTGGGGTTTCCTCCACCTGTGCTGTACCTACAGGACAGCGCCCTCTGCCTCTTGGAGGTCTGATTTTATAAAATATAATCAACTTTCATTCAATACACAAAGAATTACATTGGCCGTTTAAAATTTCATGTCAAATAATGATTTGAATTTAAAACAGTGCACTTGCCCTCTCATCAACCTCTCCTCTGCACAGTGCCTCATAGTTACTTGACTCTGTGTTCAGTGTGAATATGTCTGCGTTTGAAGTTCTCTGTGAGCGAATGAGTCTGTTCAGCTGAACTCTGACTTCATCATTAGTTGGATCTAATGCAAAAGTTTAGGAATCACAGATTTTTATATCTGGCCTAAAATATAAAAATATTAGTATTACTATTATTAGTATTAACTTAAGGTCACCATGGCCTCACCAATATTTAGAAGCTGTTTGTTGAAGTAGATTGCCACAGGTAGGCTGCCGAAACGATAGGCTGAGAATATAAGATAATGTAACAACTTTTCTTCAATAATGGCCGAGTATTCTGTTAATGTGTCCAGACTGTACAGAAACCAGAGAAAGGCATGCTGGAATTTGTCCTCGTTATAAGCAACCAGCCCAACATGGTAAGCTTCATCTGCACTTAATGACATTTCTGTGAAATCAAAACAGATTAAAGCAGATTTTTGAAAGGGAAAAAAAAGTGAAACACTCTCAGTAAAACTGCAGACAGTTCACCCTTCATGATGTCTTCTGGGTAGAGTTGGTAGATCTCTTGCAGTCTGATCAGTCCTAAAGCTGCACCATTCAGGTCCTCTGGCTGTGGGATCTCAAAGAAGTCCAACTCATCCTGATACTCGTTACATTGATAAAAACTCGGTCGAATGTGTTTTACAATATTTATTAATTCATCTCTCAGTTGTCTGAGGTATTTGTAAGCTGCCACAGGGTCTCTCATGATTTCCTCAGGGTCCTCAGAGTCAGAGTATGAAAGCAGAAGATTCAGATAAACACTGGATTGAAGAGAGGAATTCATCAGAAGTTGTATTGTTTAAAAAAAAATTAATAATTACATAATCCTAGATCTAAGAGTTTCACCTCTTCATTGTCTCTATATTCTTTTCCTCAGCATCAATGTATAGACTAAAGCTCATCAGAAGGTCTTTCTTCTTCTCAACAAGCTGTGTAATTTGATCTAAAGTATAAAGCATCTGCATTTAAATGTCAAAAAGCATTTGATGTATTTTTCTTTTCACTAGAGGTATAATGAAAAAGGTTTATTAAGTAAGAAGTCAAAGTGAGAGTCAATAATGGAATTTTAAAAAGTTACTAAAAGTAACTATAATGTTTTGTACAAGTGCATCAAATATGGCAAAACTGTGTTACAATTTGTTTAATTATTTTGGTGAAAAGTCTCACAAATTAATATATACAATTAACTTGTCGTGGCAACAGTTTAAAAACATTAGAGGACAAAATACTATAACACTAAATTAATAATAATTAAAAAAACAAATCAAACATAATGAATTGATATTGAATTGAAATACTGTATAAATAGTAACCTGTTGATGAGAAGAATTCATGCCCAGCAGTACAGACAGTCCAAAAACACACCACAAAGGTCAATTCCCTTGCAACCATTATCAAACCTTCAGTATCTCAAAACACAACTTCTGTATGTATACCTTGAAGTGAAATTGAGCTTAAATACAGACCATTTATTTGCATCTTTTCAGAGACACACCTGTCTCTGCCCACTTTATAGTTTCTCGGTAATCTGATTAAAAACAAAAGCGAAACTTTAAATGAGTGAGCTCTCACGTGTCGGCAGGCTGGTTGTGGGAACAAAGGAGCATAGAAGCAGGATCTAATCGCAGCAGTGATTTTTACTATCCGATTTAAAAACACCCAGGAGCAGAACAACGTCTCCGCAATCTAACAACAACTACAGTGAATCAACATAGCACAGACAAGAACAAACTACAACTGAAAACTGACGGTTATAAAAACACATTTGCTAATCCGTTAACAATTGAGTAACTATGTAAACAAATAGGTGCATAATAGTAACTAAGACAACCAAAGAAACTAATTGAAGACGAAACACAGGGACCAAAGGAAGCAGAAATACATAATCAACATAAAGGTCCTCAAAACAGAACATAAATGTGCTATCATGACAGTCATGACATATCACAATAATTTTGTTTCTTCTATACTAGTTACTTGTTATCAATTAGTTATCTTATTATCATTGCTTATTATCAAGACCTGTTCTAATGTTGCCTAACAGCAGATTAAATTTTACTAGCATAGTGTCCTTTTTGTTGCATTGTTGGATGCTGTGTCAATAATCACGCCTGCATAACATGTAAGTCTGATTCATGACTAATGCAGAAACTAAATGTAAAATGAATGATTACATCATTATATTTCCTGTGTGTTACTGAGCCCATGGTCAATAATGATTTACAGACAGTCACTGTTTGTACTAAATGTGATTATACACAGTTTATAAAAGTTTGTTTTAAAAAATCTTAGTTATCGTATTATAACTGAAGTAGGTCAGAATTATTAGTAAACACATACATAATGTGTGGGTTTATTATGTCATATTATATGTATGTCATGTGTATGCATGAAGACACTGAAGTATGTTGACAACCTTGTTTTTCAGGGTGAGTCACACAAACAAACAAACACACACACACACACACACACACACACACACACACACACACACACACACGCATTTCATTTACAGGAATAACTCCTTACTGGCTGCTGATTAATCCACTCAATGTTATTATCCATTGAAATCTTGCTGAAACTTATTTGAAACTTATATTTTAATCTATTGAACTTTTTAAATTGCATATTACAATTATTATTAACATTACCTAGACAGTAATAAATGTTACTATGGCCCTATCTGAAAACTAGTAGGCTATGACACATAATAAATATAACAGATAAATACTTCTATAGTACAGATACACTTCATATGAATTCTCCATGGTCTCGGTGTCTTTCACTCCCAGTATGACAAAGAACAGGGTCTCCTGAACTCCTGTCCAAACTCATGGATCCATTTATTTGCCACTGAAAAGACAACAGAAAAATATAGATCAATGTTATTTGAAATTGAAATAAAATTGTCATTTTAACATAAATCTATTTTTATGTACATTAAAGAAGATACACAATTAAAAATTAATCCAAGTTCTTTAAAAACCCACCCCATTTGTTACCCCTTAACACAGGGCATCCAGCATGCTCTGTATACAAATCCACATTTCCATTCTTGTGGAGGTTGTACCAAAACACGGCTGAACCCTTAAACAACAGAGAAATTGATGCATGAATTTTTCTTAAATGATTCTAATATACCGTACAGCTATATACAGTACCTTGCGAATGTATTCATACCCTTTCATTTTTTTCACGTTTGTTATGTTGCTGCCTTATGTTAACTGCTTTAAATTAGTTTTTTTTTTCTACATCAGTCTACACTCCATACACCATATTGACAAAGCAAAAACAGAATTGTCACAACTTTGTAAATTAATTACAAATAAAAAAACTGAAATAAGCACATTGCATAAGTATTCATACCCTTAACTAAATATTTTGCTGAAGCACCTTTACAGACTCAAGTCTTTTTTGTTTGATGCGACATTGACAAGCTTTGCTCATCAGCATTTGGCAATTATCTGCTATTCTTGTCCTCACCTCTTCACCTCTTAAGCTCTGTCAGGTTGGATGGGGGCAGATGCACATTTTCAGGTTTCTCCAGACATATTTGATTGGATTCAAGCTCAGGCTCTGGCTGGGCCACTCAAGGACATTCACAGAGTTGTCTGTAAGCCACTCTTGCTGTGTGTTTGGGTCCATTGTCCTGTTGGAAGGTAAACCTTCTGCCCGTCTGAGGAATGCTCTGGACTGGGTTTTCATTAAGGCTATCTCTATATTTTGGTGCATTGAGCTTTTCTTCTACTCTGATGAGTCCCTCAGTCCCTGCCGCTGAAAAACAGCCCCACAGCATGAGGCTGCTACCAGCATACTTTACTTTTGGGATGGTATTCTGCAGGTGATGAGCAGAGCTGGTTCCTTTCAAACATGATGCTTAGAATTGAGGTTCATCAGATTGTTTCTCAGAGTCTGAGGGCCCTTTAGGTGCTTTTTTGTAAATTCCAAGTGTGTTTTCTTTTGTCTTCACTGAGGAGAGGATTGAGTTTGGCCACACCGCCATAAAGCCCAGATTGGTGGAGTGTTGCAGTGATGTTTGTCCTTCTGTAGGTTTCTCCTATCTCCACATATGATCATGGAGCTCAACTAGAGTGACCATCAGCTTCTTGGTCACCACACTAACCAAAAAACTTCTCCATCAATTGCTCAGTTTGGCCAGGAGGCCAGCTCTAAGAAGAATCCTGGTTGTTTCAAACTTCTTCCATTAAGGGTAACAGAGACTACATGCTTCTGTGACCCTTCAATGAAGCAGAATTTTTTTCTGAACTCTTCCCCAGATGTGTGGCTTGACGCAAACCTGTTTCTGAGCTCTACAGACAGTTCTTTTGACCCCAGAGCTTGGTTTTTGCTCTGATATGCATTATCAGCTGTTGGACCTTTTATTAAGACGTGTGTGCCTTTCCAAATCATACCCATTCAATTGAATTTGCCACAGGTTACCTTCACTCAAAGTCTAGTAACACCTACAAGCAATATGAATGCTCCTGAGCTAAATTCCAACTGTCCCAGATAAGGATATGAGTACTTATGCAATGGAATCATTTAAGTTTTTTATTTTTAATAAATTTGCAAAGATGTTAAAACCCTTTTTTTTTGCTTTACCATTATAGTGTATGGAGTGGTGATTGATGTGGAAAAAAGTAATTTAAAGCAGTTTAACATAAGGCAGCAACATAAAATATGAAAAAAATGAAGGGGTATGAAATACATTCGCAAGGCACTGTAAGTGATTTGAGGGCTTACCTTTTTTGGCTTCAATGCAACTCCAACTTCAGGAAACACAGTGGCGCCCCCTATCTCCACATCACTCATCTACAGGCACAGGACATGATTAATAGCTCAAAGTAAAACAATAAACTTATAATATAAGCCTATAATATTTATAAAGCCATTTGGGCTAATGACCAGGCAACACTTACATAAATTAAGAATGTAGCAATCCTTTCATTCTCTTCATCCTGTGAGATCAAACATTAAGTTATCTTGCAATGATTCAATCTTGCAACTATTTTATTTAATTATTAAATAAAATTATATTTTAGTTGTGATGTGAAACACATGAGTTTTCAAAAAAGGGGAAATGGTAATTGTAAAATCTCTTCAAGAAGGACTAACCACAAACTCATAAATTTGTGCACTTTTTGTGCACAGTAACGTTTTTGTTAGTGCACTTTTGAATTTGGTTGTCACTTTATATGAAAATCTTTAGTAAAATATTTTCTGAATGGATCTTGGATGTTTAACTTGTTTGAAATTGGCATGTGGATTGCCTTTTTGTTTTCATAAGTCCAACATCATAAAGACATTCCTGAGGCAACCCATGGCGAATACAGCATTGGTCTATACAAATTTATGTCATGACTGTATATTATCATTGAGATCTTACCCATGCATCATAATGTGGTTCATATCTGCCACCAACCCCGTAATTCTGAACCTGGAAAATGATTGCAACACTCATATTTCACAGGGAGCAGATCATGTAAGAGCGAATGTAAAATGAATATAATCAGATGAATATGAAATGATTCTAAAAAACAACAATTATAATAATATCAGCCCTCAACTCTCATGTGAAAGCTTTGGCAAAAGTTACAGAAGATCAGACCAGTCTGAAGTATTTAGTTTGGGCAGTAAAGACAAGATATGCTGCCTGTGCATGAACAGGTGATTTCTTTCTTACTGTGACCGTACATGTAGGTCTTCAGCTGATTCCTTGGAGAGTCCTGTGATGTCTGCAATCCTCTGATTGACACGAGCAACTACAGTGTTGTCCTCCTCTAGAAAAACACTGAAAACAAGGAAATTATTTTTTCAGTAACATTTTACAATATAATTCAATATATGTTATTGAATTGAACCATAGTGTAAAGTGTTTTCATTTCTCTTCCCATAATAAGTGTGATGAAATAATATAAGTACTATAATAACAGTAGTGTAGCGTAATTGTTCATTCTGGGTGAAAAATTATCACCATTGAGAAGTACGGATCTTCGACACTCCCTCATCAGTCTCGGACCTAGAAAGCTACAGTATAGGCCACAAAAGGTAAATGGAAAATTAAATATAAATATACACACTAGAAGATCAAAATACATGGGCAACCAATCTTCATATGCAGTGTTGTGGGTAACGCATTACAAGTAACGCGAGTTACGTAATAATAATACTTTTTTCAAGTAACTAGTAAAGTAACGCATTACTTTTTAATTTACAAGAAAATATCTGAGTTACTTTTTCAAAAAAGTAACGGCAGTTACTTTTTTCCCATTTGTGACCCTGGACCACAAAACCAGTCTTAAGTGTAATTTTTTCGAAATTGAGATTTATACATCATCTGAAAGCTGAATAAATAATATTTTCATTGATGTATGGTTTGTTAGGATCGGACAATATTTGGCTGAGATACAACAATTTGAAAATCTGGAATCTGAGGGTGCAAAAAATCTAAATATTGAGAAAATCGACTTTAAATTTGTCCAAATGAAGTTCTTAGCAATGCATATTACTCATCAAAAATGAAGTTTTGATATATTTATGGTAAGAAATTTATAAAATATCTTCATGGAACATGATCTTTACTTGATATCCTAATGATTTTTGGCATAAAAGAAAAATGGATAATTTTGACCCACACAATGTATTTTTGGCTATTGCTACAAATAAACCCCAGTGACTTAAGACTGGTTTTGTGGTCCAGGGTCACATTTATTGACTGACAGTGCACAGTGTGAACATGTTACTGTAGTTCTAGACTAAATGTGAATGTGCATTAATTCATCCCACTCGCAAAAAACAGATTTAGTCAAACTGAATTAAAACAGTGAAATGCAAACTCAGAATATGACGCAAACCTGCAGTAATTAAATATGTTAAACACAGATGTATCTAATCCCATTTTATTAACCAATGTCTTTGCTGCTGACCTTTGATGATCCAGTTCAAAATTACTTTAGATAAACTAACAATTGTGCTTTGTTGTTTTTTTATTGCTGAAGAGTGTTGAACCTTCTTCTCCTGCGTTCTACTGTACAGATGTGAATTTACTTTTCCTTCAGCCTGAAGTTTATTCATTACACTTTTTGGTGTGAAAGGGCTTTTACATTTGCTATAATTAGAACTATAATTTGCTATAACTAGCCCTGCTCATATTTAAAAAGTAACGCAAAAGTAACGCAAAAGTAACGTAACGCATTACTTTCCATAAAAAGTAACTAAGTAACGTAATTAGTTCCTTTTTTTTAGTGAGTAACGCAATATTGTAATGCATTACTTTTAAAAGTAACTTTCCCCAACACTGTTCATATGCCAAATCTGGTCTGAAAGCACTCCAATTCATTTTACGATTTTCAATGATGTTCAAGTCTGGGTTCTTACAAGAAACACTTTGAGACACTGTAATGTTGGAGCAAAAAAAAAAAAAAAGCACAGTTCTCTAGAATGTCATTCTATTTCATTACATCAAGATTTGTCTTCACTAAAGTTAAGATGCTAAGACAATTTTTAAAAGGAATTTTTGCCCATTGAATAGCACAATGAAACATCATCAAAAGTACAAGATATGAGATTCTAATAATACTGACAACTAAATATATTATTGATTTGTGTGTGTGTTAGATATTCACTAGAGGTCTGGAGATATTCTTCAGGATCTCTATCTCTCTGTCTCAAATAATGTCATGATATCTGATGATTCGAGGCTTGTCCCACTCCAGTTCCTCTTTCACTGGTGCATACATCAGTCTGGGGTTTCCTCCACCTGTGCTGTACCTACAGGACAGCGCCCTCTGCCTCTTGGAGGTCTGATTTTATAATACAGAAGGCTTCACATTGACTGTTTGTAATTTCATGTCAAATAATGATTTAAATTTGAAATGTTACACTTGCCATTTCATCAACCTCTCCTCTGCACAGTGTCTCATAGTTACTTGAAACTTTGTTTAGTGTGAATATGTCAGGGTTTGAAGTTCTCAGGAAGTGAAGGAGTCTGTTCAGCTCAGCTCTGACTTCATCATTACTTGGATCTGAGGCAAACATGTTTATGACTTGAATTGCAACAATTTGGTAAAACTGTCCAGTAATATTTGTAATAAACTTCAGGACACCATGAGCTCACCCAGATTCAGAAGCTGTTGGTCGTAGTAGTTTTGAGGTAGGCTGCCAAACCAATAGGCTGAGGAAGTGAGGTAATAGAGCAACTCTTTCTCTGTAGTCACTGAGCTTTTTGTTAATTTGTTCAAACTGTACAGAAACCAGAGAAAGGCATGCTGGAATTTGCGCTCTTCATAAGCAACCCACCCCACATGGTAGGCTTCATCCGCATTTAGAGACGTTTCTGTGAAATCAAAAGAGTTTGCTGATTTTTGAAAGGCTTAAAAAGTGAAACTCTCTCAGTGAAACTGCAAAACTGTGGACAGTTTACTGTTTGAGATGTTGTGTGGGTAAAGTTTGTAGATCTCTTGCAGTCTGATTAATCCTGAAGCAGCACCATCCAAGTCCTCCATTTGTGGGATCTCTAGGAAGTCATCCTGATACGTGTTACACTGATAACTCAACTGAAAGTGTTCTATAATAATAATCAATTCACTTCTCAATCTTCTGAGGAGTTTGTAAGCTGCCACAGGGTCTCTCACGGCTTTCTCAGGGTCCTCGGATTCAGAGTATGAAAGCAGAAGATTCTGAGGAGCACTGAATTGAAGACAGGAGTTCATCAAGTTGTAGTTGTAGTGTTAAAAAAGTTAATAACATAATCCTTATGAAAACTCATAAGACAGTAAACATCCAGTTTTGTAAAATTTTAATGCTTTTTCATAAAAAACAAACAAACAAAAAAACATTAATCTTGCTTTCACCTCTTCATCTCCACATCCTTTTCTTCAGCATCAATGCACTGACTCAAGCTCATCAGAAGGTTTTTCTTCATCTCAAAAAGCTGTGCAATTTGATCTATAAAACAATCTACACTTAGGCTAATTGTCAAATTGCATTTCATTTATGCCTTAATATATTTACATCATTATTTTTTTTTTTACATCATAGAGGTAACAATGAAAAATGGTTAGTAAATAAGAAACCAAAGAAAGAGTTAATAGAGAGTATAATGGAATTTTTTAAAAAACTACAATATCTAATCTAACTAGGCTATTTTATTTTTTATATATGAGTGAATCTGTGCTATACTATTTTGTTTTTCTTTTTTACTTATTTTGCGCCTGGCTGACAAAAGACAATTTGACAAAAGACGATGATATCTATACAGTGGATGCGACAAGCGCAACAAGACACGACACGACAAATCCCCGAAAGTAAACTGATGTCTGGTTTTACTTATTAGGCTACTAAAAATGTTTTGCATCGGTTGCGACGCAGAGAGTATGAGCTCTCGAAAACGCGGTCGCCTCTGGTGTTGGAAGTCTCACGAATAGCCTATACGTCCAATCAACTTGTGATGGCAACAGCGTAAAAAAAAATAGTCAGAGATATATGGATGAAACACTAGCCTATAACATTATTATTAACAGTTAAAAACTAATAAAATCTAAATAATTGAAACTAAACTGAAATATAATTTACAGTCTAACCTGTCGATGAGAAGAATTCATGCCCACAGACGGTCCAAATACACACCACAAATGTCAGTTCCTTTATGGCCATTATCATATTCTTCAGTAGACCTCAAAACGCAGCTTGCGTATGTGTAATTTGACGTGAAATTGAGCTTAAATACAGACCATCCATCTTTTCAGAGAAACACCTGTAGCTATCCAAACATTACCAAAAACAAAAGCGAAACTTTACGCGAGTGAGCTCTCAGTTGGCAGACTGGTTGCGGGAGCAAGGAGGCATAAAGGCAGGAACTAATCACAGCATTGATTGTGTGTGTCTCTCTGTGTGTGTGTGTGTGCAGTCATGGCCAAAAATATCGGCACCATTGGTAAATATGATCAAAGAAGGCTGTGAAAATTAATCTGCATTGTTAATCCTTTTGATCTTTTATTTAAAAAATTCACAAAAATCTAACCTTTCAATGGATAAGAATTTAAAATGAGGGGAAATATCATTACGAAATAAATGTTTTTCTCTAATACACATTGGCCACAATTAACGGCACTCTTTTATTCAATACTTTTTGAAAACTCCATTTGCCAGTTTAACAGTTCTAAATTTTCTCCTATAATGCCTGATGAGGTGAGAGAACACCTGACAAGAGATCAGAGACCATTCCTTCATCCAGAATCACTCCAGACCCTTTAGATTCCCAGCTCCATGTTGGTGCTTCTTCTCTTCAGTTCACCCCACTCATTTTCTATAGGGTTCAGGTCAGAGAACTGGACTGGCCATAGTAGAAGCTTGGTTTTGTGCTCAGTGACCCATTTTTGTGTTGTTTTTGAGGTTTGTGTTTGGATTATTGTACAGTTGGAAGATCCAAACATGGCCCATTATAAGATTTCTAACAGAGTCAGTCACTTATTGATTTTTTATCTGTTGGTATTTGATAGAATCCATGATGCCATGTGTCTAAACAAGATGTCCGGGACCTCCGGGACCAGAAATATAGGCCCACAACATCAAAAATACAGCAGTATATTTCATTGTACACTTGGGGTACTTTTTAATCCCTGTGTTCACCAAACCCATCTTGAGTGTTTGCTGCTAAAAAGCTCATTTTTTAGTTTCATCTGACCAAGTTCCAGTCGTGTCTGATAACTGAATATGCTGGAGTTTGTTTTTGGATGAGCTAGGAGAATTTTTCTTGAAACCCTCCCAAACAACATGTGGTGATGTAGGTGCTGTTTGACAATTTTTTTTTTTTTAAGGTTTTCTGACCCCGAGACTCAACTATTTTCTGCAATTCTCCAGCTGTGGTCCTTGGAGAGTCTTTAGCAAACTCTCCTCCTCACCGTACATTAGGACGATATAGACACATGTCTTCTTCCAGGCAGTTTCGTAACATTTTATGTTGATTGGAAATTCTTAATTATTGCCCTGATGGTGGAAATGGGAATTTTCACTGCTCTAGCTCTTTTCTTAAAGCCACTTCACTAATTTGTGAAGCTCAATTATCTTTTGCTGCACATCAGAAATATATTCTTTGGTTTTTTTCATTGTGATGCATGATTAAGGGAATTTGGGCTTTGTTTTCCCTCCTATTTATATTTCTGTGAAACAGGAAGCCATGGCTGGATAATTTCATGTTCATAATCACCCTGGAGTGCTCAAAATTGTGAATATGAATGGTAATATACACTGCCCGTCCAAATAAAACGTCACCACCTGGATTTAACTAAGCAAATAGGTAAAATCCTCCCATTGGATAATTACTGCATGGATGATTATGTTATGTGCCCAAAGAATGAGGTCCTGAATATACTGAATGACCAGGTTATTCCATCAATGAATTTTTTCTTCCCTGATTGCACGGACATATTCCAAGATGACAATGCCAGGATTCATCGGGCTCAAATTGTGAAACAGTGGTTCAGGGAGCATGAGACATCATTTTCACACATGGATTGGCCACCACAGAGTTCAGAGTCAGACCTTAACCCCTCTGAGAATCTTTGGGATGTGCTGGAGAAGACTTTGCACAGCAGTCCGACTCTCCCATCATCAATACAAGATCTTGACGAAAAATTAATGCAACTCTGGACGGGAATAGATGTTGTGACATTGCAGAAGATTATCGAAATGATGCCACAGCGAATGCATGCTGTAATCAAAGCTAAAGGCGGTCCAACAAAATATTAGAGTGTGTGACTTTTTTTTGGACAGGTAGTGTACTTCGGAGATATTTTATTCATAAGAATTTCTAGGGGTGCCAATAATTGTGTCCAACGTGTATTTGGGAAAAACATTTATTTCATAATGATATTTCCCCCCGTTTTAAATTCTTATTATCCAATGAAAGGTTAGATTTTTGTGAATTTTTTAAATAAAAGATCAAAAGGATTAACAATGCAGATTAATTTTCACAGCCTTCTTTGATCATATTTACCAAGGGTGCCTATATTTTTGGCCATGACTGTATATTCCTGTAATGTCATATGCATTTTTTTCCAATTAAGGCTTTCATACATACAAAAATATAGAAACGCACACAAATGCTTAATTTTTATGATATTTTATCAGTTGACTAATACCTTTGACATACCTGTTTTTTTCTCAGGTATTATTATAATAAGCGAATTTTGCACAAGACCAAATGAAAACGTTTCACCTACAAGTTTAACTTCAGTAAACTAATCTTAGTGAATTATCCAAGTCCTCCAACCTGTCCACAGGTGGGTGAGGGTGTTTTAAATGTTTTATTGCATAGCTGCAAATTTGAGTATATTATAGGATAATTGTTATATTTATCTCATTCTGTTTCAGAATACAACATCTGTCCCTTTCTCTGTCTTTCTTTCTCAGCTTTCCTTCTACTAGCCTTCTATTGACAGGGGTAAGAGTGTCATTGCTGACCTCTGAACAATATTGCTTATTTGAGATGTCATTTGAGCAGCACTGAAAATTTGATTCCGTTCTTAACATTGACATTATTTTTCTCTGTGTGCATGTTTGTTTGTTTGTGTGTGCATGTTGTCTGTGGACAGCTGTGCAGTCAATTTCTCATCCCCTTTTCCTGCCGTACAGCTTCCCCAAACCCCTCCCCTTTCCACAGACACATCCAATCCAAAGGCAGTTTCCCTGCTTTTCTGGCTCGCCTCCCTCAGGGACTAACCTATCAGAGCTCTCCCGCCTGTCACCAGTGAATTCCACCCTTCAGTTCACACAAACTTTAAACTGGCCAGTCAAAAGCAGCACAGAGTGGTCTCTCAACAGAATCATGGGATTACAAGAGAGGATTAAAAGTGGACCACAAGACAAAAGCCATGAAAACCAAGAAGAAATAAATATTTCCTGATACCATGCATTAGAACTTTTAGTACTATTGCTGGATTTATTATAATTATTATCACATTTTTGTTGTAAGTTTATAAATATTTATTGGCAGGTTGAGAGCAAAGCACTTATATCTAACACTATTAACTGAAAGAGACAATAAAATAATTTATAAAATAATTTAGTGTGTGAATAATTTGAAAAGTAATTTACCTGCAAAATATTTTAGTTGTCAAGAAATATGAAGTGTCTGTCTAGTAACACATTGTTAAATAAAGATTTATGCATTTATGCATTTTATATACAGTTGCATTCAAAATGATTCAACCACCCCAGAGACTGCAGTACTTTACAAATACAAGTTTTTCTGAAGATGCGGGATTTTATAAAAAAAAGGAATCTACAATAGTTTACTGGCATATTAAAAGTGATCATGTCAATATAATGTAATTTTTTTGAGTTATAGGATTTTTTAATAACACAGCTATGCCATAATTACTCAATCCCTATTCAATATTGCTGTTTTTTCATCACTTATTTTTATGGTAGGGAACAAAATTGTCTTAAAACACAATTAAAGGTGCCGTTGCAGATCTCGGAAAATGCTAACTTTAGCCTGATAGCACTGAAAGCGAATGTCCCACCCTCCCTGCAATCGCCGTCCAAAGCCACGCCCCCTGAACACACATACGCTCAAAGAGCAGAATACCAGAGACAACATTAAATTACTACAATAGGCTACATCAACGGTCCAGTTCAAAGCAAGCATATGTAATTTCCCATACAAAGGGCTATTAAAGTGTACTAGACGTGAATTTAAATGGTATTTATTTACAGAGGTATGATATATCTCACACTTCTCTAGTAAGTTTCGTCTGTGTGTGAAGATGCTGCGCAGCGCACAATCGTGGATGAATGTTCCGAAGTGAAGTAACTTCATGGATTTCCCCTGCTCAGGGATAGGGAGCAAAGAACACTGTGTAGGGAGCATGTCAATCGGAACACAGTTCATGCATGTAGCTCACTTCTAACGAGCTGGTGATCTGAATCAGGTGTGTTAACTAAGCGAGACATGGGGAGCGCGAGGACTGGGATTGGGAACCGCTGGGCTACATCATGTGTCATTCACCGGTGAGAAAACTTTATAGTACAGTTAGTAAAAGTACTACAATACCAGGAAGGAAGATGTTTGTCTGCCATTCTAGCTCTGTGTGCGAACGCGCTGATGACGTGTCATGTCTGCGCGAACCGGGTGCGCAGAGGTATGCTAATACATACGTTGACAGGCAGGTAGGAAAGCCAATTAAAACGCTCGGACCGGGCGTTTTGATTGGGTGAACATTTCTTGGTCCTACACCTTCCACAGAATATATAAATACAGATAAATACATTTAGACCACTTAACTTAATGATTGCTATCAGGATGTGAAGAGACTTTCAACCAGAATAACAAAAAATGTTTCTGAAGACAATCACCTATGATACCTTTAAGCCTTTAGAAACTCTATTAAAAACAGAATTAGCTTGGGCTGATACACATACAAACATTTAGCCCATGCATGTGCTGAAGTTGAAATGGCAAAGTCAACAGAGCTCTCACAAAAGCTATAGAGAACAAATAGTTTTATTATATTAGAAAGTCTAAGGCTACATGAAGATTTCCAAGACATTAAAAGTTCCTAGAGACACACTTACTCTATTTTACTCTAAATTTATATGACACAATAAATATAACAGATAGATACTTCTATAGTACAGATACACTTCATATGAAATTTCCATGTCTCGGTGTCTTTCACTCCCAGTATGACAAAGAACAGGGTCTCCTGAACTCCTGTCCAAACTCATGGATCCATTTATTAGCCACTGAAAAGACAACAAATATATATATATATATATATATATATATATATATATATATACATTTTTTTTTTTTTTACCATGTGGGGCTGTACATATATTATACATATTAAACAACAACAACAACAATAAATATATATGTGTGTGTGTGTGTGTGTGTGTGTGTGTGTGGTTGTAAGTGAAACTGAAATAAAATTTAGTCATATTACTTATATTTACATTATAGAAGATACACAATAAAAGAGTAATCCAAGTTCTTTTAAAACCTACCCCATTTGTTACCCCTTAACACAGGGCATCCAGCATGCTCTGTATTCAAATCCACATTTCCATTCTTGCGGAGGTTGTACCAAAACACGGCTGAACCCTTAAATAGCAGAGCGTGGATGCTTTACTTATTCCAATATACCATATATATATACACACACCATAATATCAGTGATTTGAGGGTTTACCTTTTTTGGTTTCAATGCAATTCCAACTTCAGGGAACACAGTGGCACCCCCTATCTCCACATCACTCATCTACAGGCACAGGACATGATTTATTGCTCATAGTACAACTCAGGTAATAGCCTATGAATAGCTAGATAACCTTATAATGTAGGCCTATAATGTTTATAAAGCCATTTGGGCTAATGACCAGGCAACACTTACGTAAATTAAGAATGTAGCAATCCTTTCATTCTCATCATCCTGTAAATTCAAGCATTCTTAATTAGCTTGCGATGATTCAATCTTTCAATGATTCAGATAATATGTAATCAATCATTGACAGAATAGCTATTAATTAATTAGGTCAATTGATGTAATACACTTGAAGAGAGCGGAACATATTAGACTGTGTTATTGAGGCATGGATAGACTAAATAATACATAATGTATGGAACTTTTGATTCATGACCAACAACAATGTTTGTGATTAAAGCATATTTTATTTGTGACCTTTTTGTGCACAGTCACTTTTTTACACTTTTGCACTTTTCTCTATGCTGTCACTTATATGAAAATCTTCAGTAAAATATTTTCTTAATGGATCTTGGACTCAGATTGATTTTGTTTTCATAAATCCAACACCATGTAGAAATTCCTGAGGGAATCCATGGTGATTTCCAGGTTTGACTGATATAAATTTAAGTCAAGAATGTATTTTAGTATGGTAATCTTACCTCTGCATCATAATGTGGTTCATATCTGCCACCAATCCCATAATTCTGAACCTGGAAAATAATTACACCATTATATTTCAAAGGGGGAAAAATGTGTGTAATTTATTGAAAAGCAAATATAACATGAATAATTAAAAATACGTCTAAAATAATTATAACATTTTATAAAATAATTCTTAAAAAATATAAATGAATAAATAATATATCAGCCCTATGTAAGCTTTGGTAAATGTTATAGAAGGGTAGACCTGCTTGAAGTTTATTTAATTATTTTGTGTGCAAAATATTGTTAAACAGTAAAGAAAAGATGTTGCCAGTGCATGAACAGGTGACCGTACTTGTAGATTTTCAGATGATTTATTGGTTTTTAGTCCTGTGATGTCTGCAATCCTCTGACTGATGCGAGCAACATTCTCATCCTCTTTTAGAAAAACGCTGGGAAAAAAAGCAGTTTTCAGTAGCACTTTACAATAAGGTTCAATTTTTTAACATTAGTATCATGAATTAACAATGTACACTAAGAAATGCACATTAACTAACAAATGTAGACTACTGTTACAGCATTTTTTATTCTAGACTAATTTATATAAAAGCTAATTGTAAATGTAAGCTTTAAATGCAAGTTGTATAAATGTATATATTTATATAAATATATATGATGAGTATAATGGATGGATATATAGCATATGAATTATGACTGAATTATTTCTTTAAAATGATGTTTTGTTGAATGTTATATTTTTGGATGATCTTTCAAATTTCTCAAACCTTTGAGAAACACGGATGTTTGAGATTGTGCCCCCTTCAGTCTGAGACCTAGAAAGCTAGACCACAAGTAATTAAACATTAAATATACATACCATACAGCCAAACATACATGGTTACCTGAATGAAACAAATACAGTACATGCTTGTTGAACAGTCTTGTTGAACAGATTTTCAATAGGGTTCAGGTCTGTGCAAGTTTTCCTACACCAGACTCAGTAAATAATTTCTTTATGAACCTTTGAGAAGTTGAAAGCACACAATTCTCTAGTCATTAGATGCCAAAGCACTGAAATTTGTTTCCACTAGAACCATGGGGCCAAACCTGATCATTTAATAGGAATGTGCACATATTTTTGCCAAATGATTAGCACAATAAAGCATCATTATGCCCATTGAATAGTACAATTTAACAGCATCAACAAGAAATATGATACTATTTATACTGACAATAATAACAGTAATTAAATATAGTTTTTACTTGAGATCTGGAGATATTCTTCAGGATCTCTATCTCTCGGTCTGAAATAATGTCATGGTATCTGATGATTCGAGGCTCGTCCCACTCCACTTCTTCTTTCACTGGTGCATACATCAGTCTGGGGTTTCCTCCACCTGTGCTGTACCTACAGGACAGCGCCCTCTGCCGCTTGGAGGTCTGATTTTATCAAATATAATAAACATCCAATCAATACACAAAGCTTCACATTGACTTTTTTAATGTCAAATAATGATTTAAATTTGAGATGTTGCACTCGCCCTCTCATCAATCTCTCCTCTGCACAGTGTCTCATAGTTACTTGACTCTGTGTTCAGTGTGAATATGTCAGGGTTTGAAGTTCTCTGGGAGTGAAGGAGTCTGTTCAGCTGAGCTCTGACTTCATCATTAGTTGGATCTGAGGCAAATGTTTATGAATGATAGATTTTTATATCTGGCTTAAAATATAAAATTATTATTATTACTATTATCAATATTAACTTGAGGTCACCATGGCCTCACCAAGATTTAGAAGGTGTTTGTTGAAGTAGATTGCCACAGGTAGGCTGCCGAAATGATAGGCTGAGGAAATAAGAGACTGTAGCAACTCTTCCTCAGTAATGGCCGAGTATTCTGTTAATGTGTCAAGACTGTACTCAAACCAGAGAAAGGCATGCTGGAATTTTTCCTCCTGATAAGCGACCTCCCCCACATGGTAAGCTTCATCTGCACTTAATGACATTTCTGTAAAATCAAAACAGATCAAAGCTGATTTTTGAAAGGGAAAAAAGTGAAACTCTCTTAGTGAAACTGCACTGGTGCAAAACTGCAGACAGTTCACCCTTCATGATGTCTTCTGGGTAGAATTTGTAGATCTCTTGCAGTCTGATCAATCCTGAAGCTGCACCATCCAAGTCCTCTAGCTGTGGGATCTCTAGGAACTCCAACTCATACTGATACTCGTTACACTGATAAAAACTCGGCTGAATGTGTTTTACAATAAATATTAATTCATTTCTCAGTTGTCTGAGGTATTTGTAAGCTGCCACAGGGTCTCTCATGATTTCCTCAGGGTCCACAGGGTCAGAGTATGAAAGCAGAGTTAGATGGCACTGGTTGAAAAAGAAATTCATCAGAAGTTGTGTGCATTTAAAATTCTAGTCTCTTTATATATACAGAGGTTTTTGTTGGAGTTTAATGGTACTGTACATAGGGAACAATGAAAATGTTTTCACCTATTCATTGTCTCTACATTCTTTTCTTCAGCATCAATGTACTGACTGAAGCCCTTCAGAAGATCTTTCTTCTTTTCAACAAGCTGCACAATTTGATCTACAGTATAAAACAATCTGCATTTAAATGTCAAAGAGCATTTAATATATGTAATTTTTTTCCATTAGATGTATATGAAAAAGGTTTACGTAAGAAACCATGAGAAAGTTAATATTAGTCAGTAATGGAATTAAAAAAAGTTAAAAACTACAAAAGTAACTATAATGTTTTTTATGAGTGCATCAGATATGGCAAAACTGTGTTTTACTATTTGTTCAATTATTTTGGTGAAAAGTCTGACAGACTTTATTAGTGCATTAGACAAAACACTATAACACTAAATTAATAATTAAAAAAAGAATAAAAATATAATTGATATTGAATTGAATTAATAAATAACCTGTTGATGAGAAGAATTCATGCCCAGCAGTACAGACAGTCCAAAAACACACCACAAATGTCAGTTCCTTTATAGCCATTACCAAACCTTCAGTATCTCAAAACACAACTTCTGTATCTGTACCTTGAAGTGAAATTGAGCTTAAATACAGACCATTTATTTGCATCTTTTCAGAGACACACCTGTATCTGCCTGCTTTATAGTTTCTCGGTATTCCTGCCATCTGATAAAAAACAAAAGTGAAACTTTAAATCAGTGAGCTCTCACGTGTCGGCAGGCTGATTGTGGGAACAAAGAAGCATAGAGACAGGATTTAATCGCAGCAGTGACTTTTACTATCCAATTTAAAAACACCTAACACTAGATAAAGTCTCCACAATCTGACAACAACCACTGAAAATCAACATAGCGCAGACAAGAACAAACTACAAATGAAAACTGAGGGCTATAAAGACACATTTTCTAATCAGTTATCAAATGAGTAACTATGTAAACAAACAGGGGCATAATAGTAACTAAGACAAAAACGAAACAGAAACTAATCAAAGGTGAAACACAGGGACCACGGGAAACAGAAAAAAACATTATCAACATAAAGGTCCTCAAAAATCACATCATGACTGTCATGACATATCACAATATACTTTTGTAATTAATTACTTCGCTAACAATATAATCTCGTGTTTCACAATTGGAGATCACAAAGGGTATAATCATGATAGAAATGGAGAGACACTTTATAAACTATTGTATTATCAAGGCCTGTTCTAATGTTGCCTAACAACTGGTCAGACTTAACTGGCATAGTGTCCTTTTTCTTGTATTGTTGAAGGATGCTGCGTCAACAGTCACACATGCATAACATGCAAGTCTGATTTATGACTAATGCAGAAACTAAAAGTAAAATGAATGATTAAATTGTATTTTCTGTGTGTTACTGAGCCCAAGGTCAATTTATTTCTATGAAATTAAATTTGTTACTATTAGATGTGATTATACATATTTCCTAAAAGTTTGTCGTGACAAAATCGTAGTTATCGTATAATGACTGAAGTGGTCATGTGCATGTATGAAGACACTGAAATATGTTGACAGCCTTGTTTTTCAGGGTGACACACACACACACACACACACACACGAGATCTCGTTTACAGAAATAACTACTTACTGGCTGCTGATTGATCTACTCAAGTACTGTTATTGTCAATTGAAATCTTCCTGAAACTTTATTTTGGTCTATTGAAATTTTTAAATTATATATTACAATTATTATCAACATTACAGACAGTAATAAATGCTACTATGATCTAAAAACTAGTATGACACATAATAAACATGACAGATACTTCAACAGATACAGTTCATATGAATTCTCCATGGTCTCGGTGTCTTTCACTCCCAGTATGACAAAGAACAGGGTCTCCTGAACTCCTGTCCATACTCAAGGATCCATTTATTAGCCACTTAAAAGACATCAGAAAAAAATTGCTCATATGAAACTGAAATAAAATGGTCATATTAACATAGATTTATTTATGTGTACATTATAGAACATACACAATGAAAAAGTAATCCAAGTTCTTTAAAAACCTACCCCATTTGTTACTCCTTAACACAGGGCATCCAGCATGCTCTGTATACAAATCCACATTTCCATTCTTGCGGAGGTTGTACCAAAGCACGGCTGAACCCTTAAAAAACAGATTTGATGGATGAATTTTTCTTAAATTATTCTAATATACATCATATATAAGTCATTTGAGGGTTTACCTTTTTTGGCTTCAATGCAACTCCAACTTCAGGGAACACAGTGGTGCCCCCTTTCTCCACATTACTCATCTACAGGCACAGGACATGATTTATTTTGCTCACAACAATAAACTTATAATATAGGCCTATAATATTTATAAAGCCATTTGGGCTAATGACCAGGCAACACTTACATAAATTAAGAATGTAGCAATCCTTTCATTCTCTTCATCATGTGAGTTCAAACATCATGACTACGTTCACAGTGCAGGTCTTAATGCTCAAATCGGATTTTTTGCTGAAATCGGATTTTTTTGCGCTGTTGTTCACATTGTCATTTAAATGCGACTGCCATCAGTCTCATGTGTGAACCGTATACGGCCCTGAAGTGACCCGCATGCGCAGAA
>JAFVLL020041892.1:0-12205 GCA_021397915.2 Tor tambroides
TTTTGGTCCTGATGCTCCGCCAAAGTGCTGTTGCATAATCTAGTCATTGGTGATAAAACTGTGTGACTTAATTTAGTCACTAGGTAGTGATAACTGATGAGACTGAATTATGAAACTGCACTCTGGGTAAAGACAAGTAAAGGTGAGACTTAGTAAGTCTCAAAGGGGGGAATGACGAAGAATTTTATTAATCAAAATATAAATTATTCGAGTATAATCAATGTAAATATAGCCATTTATGTATCAACTTATTCTACTATTATAATCATGTGTATTTGTCTGCGTGTATAGAAATCTGTATGAGAAGTGCAGACATAGGGTGAAGCTGCGTGTCCTGTTTTTCCTTTAGGCAAAACATATGATGGGGTCTTTATTGTCACGGAACATAAAATTAAGGCCTCCTGACTGCATCGTGATCCCATAACAAACATGTATACAATGTATTGAACACTCCTAGAGGAAAAATTGTATAAAAGAGGGTACAGAAAAAGATTCTGAAGATTGCTCTGCAGAGTTTTCTCGGCTTCATTCTCTCTCTGATAATAAAGTCTATCTTCTGGCATCAAAACCCCAAGACTCCAAGAGTGATTCTTCATAGAAAAGGCAGAAACCACCACACCCTAAATGTCAGCTGAGACCAGGACAGCTAGATGAGCCCCAGAGACTGATCCCCAGTGAAGACCCTGTCTCCTAGACGGCCATCGGGACAAGACCACAGGAACCAGATGAGTCCGTTACACAATCTGACTCTGCTGCAGCCTAGATTTAAACTGCTGATTTTGTCTGGCCAGAGGAGAATGACACTATTTCGACAAACTATTTCCCCGTCTAAATACTGTAAAGCTGAAATAAAGCCACCCAGCTTTATATCAAGCTGATGTAAAGCTGCTTTGACACAATTTGCATTGTTAAAATCGCTATATAAATAATAGTGACTTGACTTGACTCGTCTGTCTGTATCTCAGTAAGACCAAAGTAAAGAGTAACTGAATCTCCCTCCATTACTAACACTGACTACACTGCATTATCACCAAACGCACCTGAAGAACAAACAGAACAAGATTAAGACTTATAACTAAAGTAAACAATGTGAAATTTGAAATGAATGATATCTATACAACAAAACAGACACAGAAGCTGATTAGTTTGTGGATTAATAATTGCATGTTTGTAGTGATTTTGAATAAAACTGATTTCCTGATGCAGGAACGTGTATATGCAGTTTCCCGTGAAATTGATTATGGGTTTATCAAAGTGTATTTGGGTAAGAACATGGTTTGGAATTTATTTATTTTTTTGCGTGAAGAATGTGTAAAATACTTCTTCTGACACTGATGATGATGCCATATCAAAGACATTTTGTCTTTGCACTGATCTTTTATAGTTTTTATGGTCTCTGAATAAATGTTTTTTAATATTTTTTCAAACAAATTACATTTTCTTTTCTATTTTTTGTTTTTGTTTTTATGAAAACGTTACAATTATTATAATGAAGACTCACAGCACAAATGACAGTGTAATTGTGACTCACCATAGACAGTAACTCTGAATCTGTATGTGGTCTTTTTCCTGCCGCTGATGATTATGTGATAAAGTCCAGAGTCTGTGGTTCTGGTGTTTGTGATGGTCAGAGATCCAGTCTGATGATCCAGCTTCAATCTGTTTCTGAATCTCCCATCAAGAACATCAAATGTGTTGAAGCTTCCATCTTCTGTACTGATTTGAGCTATGCGAGTCTCTGGATGTCCAAATGTCCACGTTATCAGATCCTCTGTCTGAATTTCAGTAACACCAGATTCTAGAGTGACAGAATCTCCCTCCATCACTGGCACTGACTTCACTGCATCAACACCAAACACACCTGAAGAAGAAACAGAAGAAATCAAAGATTTTTAAATAACTTCAGGATAGTTTACTAAAGTAAACAGTTTGATAGTGAAAACGAATAACATTAAAACTGATTACTTACTGTATGTTTGTGGTGATTGAAAAAAATAAAAATAAAACTTTTTATATATTTTTTTTATTTATTGCTGTAGCAACTGAAGTTGATTTGAGCTTCACACAACATCATACACAGAAAACACTTTTACTTCAGATGAGAATCACTTCACAACTGAAACTAAAGCTGCTGCTGTTTGAGCTTTAGTATTTCATTAGGGCTGTTAAAATTAATGTGTTGATTGTGCCATAATTTATGTATTATTAAGATTTATTTATCATTTTAATCAATTTTTTTTTCTTCAGCTAGTGTTACAGTAGACTAATAAGAACACATTATCAAGCATGATAAGACACAAAAGAGAGCTTAATTTGGTAGTGGTGAGCTGTCTGCAGTGTTGGGCATGTTACTTTTAAAAAGCAATTAGTTATAGTTACCAGTTACTGCTCACAAATAGTAACTGAGTTAGTAACTGAGTTACATCATTATAAAAGTGGTGAGCTGTCTGCAGTGTTGGGCATGTTACTTTTAAAAAGCAATTAGTTATAGTTACCAGTTACTGCTCACAAATAGTAACTGAGTTAGTAACTGAGTTACATCATTATAAAAGTAACTAATTACCAGGGAAAGTAACTATTGTTACTTAAAAAAAAAAAAAAAATGTTAAAAAATGTCAAATAACTTGGATTCCCCCAATATTAAATATGGTAAATGGATAAAACATTGTACACTAATCTACACTATTTTAATGTTGCTGTGGGACAATGTGAGAGACACCTTTCAGGGGCTAAATATCACGTTATTAGGGTCACTTCAACCCACAGACATGAAAAACATCATCATAACAAGAAAAACAATGTGCTTCTGTAAAATAAATAAACAGGGTGTGCTCTCTGCCGTCTTGGTCTCCATCACCTCTCTTCACAGACACGTAAATAAAACAACCTGAATCTCCGTGAATACGTGCCTCACAGACATGAGAAGTATGTGTATAGAAAGCTTGAATTGTCTACTTTTAAATGAAGTAAGCCACATTGAAAACAAAAATTCTCTGAAGTAATCCATATTCCGTATGATATGAGCTCCAATTTTTACCATTTAACTCATCTCTAATGTAATCACGCCCACGAGTGGTGTTCATCTCGACTACTTTTCGTTTCTGGAAGAAGACGTGCTGATAGGAGTAGAAGAACACAACGCAAAAAACACATTTCAAACTCACCATCCAGATGCCAGAAACACAAACAGAAAAAAAACGTCCAAAACATCTTCAATGGTTTCAATCCACAAATCATATGAAAAGACAACTTCAACTTCCTGTACGTCAATGGTGTCATTTTCAACAGTAATAAACTGACTCATAACATGTGAAATGTGTCTTACAGCAGCCATTTGATCTTCTCATAAGATCCTGAAAGTGACAACTCAATTGAACTCGAGTTCCAGAAACTATTGTGTCCAAAAATATAAATTGTCAACACAATAAACTTTTGTGAAGAAATTATTTAGTGAGAAAACAAATGGCACCCAGCTGAACAGCAAAAGCAATCAGACAGAACTAATGGGGTCAGTAACAGAGGATACTGAGCAAATCACTCCTGTTAACATGCAGATTCAGACTGAGACACTAGATGATGTTGTTGATCCTCAGATGAAACACAAACACAAATCAGAATACAGACATTTAAAGACTTTACCATTGCTTGTTGGAGGATATGGAGGCCGATATGTTGTGTTTATGTATTTCACTGTGTTCTGTTCTCAAACATGGAGAGACTCTTAAACCTCAGAGTGAGAAAACTTTATTGATAAAGGCAAGCAAATACAAATGACAAATGGTCAGCAGTAGTAAAGAGAGATCTGTGTGTCTTAAAGGGGTCCTATTATGCTCTTTTACAAAGTCTTGATTTTGTTTTGGGGGTGTACTAGAACATGCTCTCATGCTTGGTGGTTCGAAAATTGCATTATTTTTCACATAATTTACATTATTACATTATTACCTTTCTTCCCAGCCTGACACAAACGGCTCGATTAGTTCCGGGTTTGATGAAGGCCCGCCTTCCGAAAAACTAAATGTGTTGTGATTGGTTAGCTGTCCCAGTGCATTGTGATTGGCAAACAGCTTAGACGGCGTTTCAGTATTGCCCCGCCCCCTAGCCAGAACAACAAGTTCGTCAATATTGCCATATCAATTCAGACCCTGAGAATATTGAACAAGAGGATCACGCAGAACCTTTGCACGCACGGATATTGCAAGATATATTAATGTGGTAATGTTATTGTTGTTTTTTTTTTTTTTTTTTTGGCTAAATTACACTTTAGATAGGATGTCAACAACAGCTTAAAAATAACTGCATTGACGATGTACAGATAAATGCAATGGTAATATGTATTATGTTTATTCTTTAGTTCTAACATTATAACATGAATTGCATTGAAACTGTTATACAGCTGAATTTATTTAGTCCCACAGAGTTACACTATTTGTGGCCGCATATATATGCAAATTAATTCTCTGCCAGTGGGAGGCGCTGTTGGAGCGGGAGAGCTCGAGGTTTCCCGGTAACACTGTACACAAAACAGAGAACTGCTCACAAACGCTGCTTTATCAGTCATTATATGCAAGATGAAATGAAAATGACATCCATAATTTTCTGAAAACAATCAGTTTCCATCAGAAATAGCTACAGTGATATAAAAACACCCACACTGGGTTTCGATTTTGAAACGTGCAGTGCTCAACCAAGCGTTCTCCCCACCCGCCAACCATTCAAATTTCCGTAGGCGGGATTTACAATTTATGATGTCACAAATACAGGAAAACAACTTTGTAGTCCAAACGAGCCGTTCGTTGTAGTTCTTGAAAAAGGATTTTTTGAAAATGAAGTATCTCCCTTTGGAGTGGACTTTGAGATTTGTAACTTTGTAGATCATTTTATGCCCGAACATACACTGACTAAAATTCAAAAAGTGAAAAAGCATAATAGGACCCGTTTAACTGAGAGAAAAATAAAAAATAAAGCCTTTCAAACTGTTTTTCATTTTATTTTATGAAACTTAAAGAGAAAGCGCAAGCTCAAATAATCATAAATATTTATGACAAAAACAGTAGAAGAACAAAAAACACTGGAAGCACCTTTAAAGTTCAGCATTCTTCTTTAGATTTCAATACTTTCTGGAAAAGATGAATATATAAAGCCACAAATCAATATATATATATTACAGATATTTATTAAGGGTGGCACGGTTCAACTTTTTCACAGTTCGGTTTGTATCACGGTATTAGAGTCACGGTTTCGGTATGGTTCGGTATGTTTAGGGAAAAACTATACTGTCAGTGTCAAATAAAAATAAAGAAAATAAGAATAATCTATTTAACTACAAGCAACAGCATAAATAAATACAATAGAGTAAAGATACAAATAAAATAAACAGTGATTTTCAGGTTTTTTTTTTAGGTAGGTCTAGCATTAGTTTTTAGGTACATAAATTAAATAAAGTAATCAAATGTAAAACAGCATTGCATATTTGACTGTATAAATTAAAGATTAATCTTTATTAAAGTTACAAAAGCGATTCAATCAAGAGCAGTGAGTGATTTCCTTCTTGTTGCTGTTTGATTAATATTAAGAAAGTGCTGTCACTTTAAGAGAATGCACTGATCCAGTGCACTGATACTGTACGTTCAGCCGGTTATGCCTGCTATAGGATACTTACCAAGACGGGCATTTTGACATAATTTTTGTGTGAATTTGTCCATTCAAACAATACTTCAGAGAGAGCTTAATATTTGCGCGCGTTCTGAGGCGCGAGTTTGCGCGCTTCTGATGAGCGCACGCACAAATCTTCTCACTGCGTGCGCGAGCTCGCATCCTCTGGCTCTTAAATGTTTAACCTGGTAAAGTTTACATGACTTTAGTTTAAACACAGGTATCAACGTGTGCTGTTCAGGTCTCACCTGTGCGCACGCGCTATCAGCACCCGGGTGATGACGGAATAAATGCTCATATTCCAGCATACGGCACTCGCATTGAACAAGAGTGAATGGTTTGTCCACTTTTTTTTTCTTCTCCCCCATCGCTGTTGTTGTAATGTACTGGGAAGCCAGAATTCGCATCCATCAACAGAAGCATACATTAGCTGAACCCTGTTTTTTTTTTTTACGTGTTACCATATTGCATATGCGTTGTCAGAGTTAAGTTGAACCGCGGTCCTAGCGCGTGCCGAACCGTGTGTGGAGAACCGTACGGTTCGGTTTTTTTCCGCGAACCGTGCCACCCCTAATATTTATATATGCAAAACAATTTGTGAGAAATGACATCTGTCTTGTACCTGATGTGTGAGTATGTGCTTGATCTTGTTCAGCTCTTCTGGATCTGGTGTCATAAACCAGAAGAATAACAGTAGCCACGCCCACCAGAGCAGAGAGGACCAATCGGATCACAGCTTCAGTAGAACCACAACAGTGGACAGAGCCTGAGGAATAAACACATCAAACTGAGATCAGCTCAGTCAATAAACGTTAATATAAGCACCTATCAGGTCTGTCATTTCAAACGATAAAATGATTAAACAATTCAATATGTAAATAGTTAATAAAAATAAGAATATTTGAAGTAGAGGACAAACAATCTTACCATAGACAAAAAAACAAACAAACAAACAAAAAACAGGTGAAACATATATAAAACCTACCAAAGACATTGAGAGTGAAAAGTGTCTTCTTATGGTTGATCTGTAATTGATAAAATCCAGCATGTTCATTTGTGGTGTTTGTGATGGTCAGAGATCCAGTTTGTTTGTCCAGATTCAGTCTGTCTCTGAATCTCCCATCAAGAACATCATCATATACAGTCATGCTGTCGACCCATCCATTGATTTCAGCTATTAAAGTGTTTTCATTGCCAAACATCCACTGAATTTCATCCATAATTTGAGTAAGACGAGTATTTAAAGAGACTGAATCTCCCTCCATCACTGATATTTCATCTGTATCATCAGGGTTTGTCACAGATTAATACTGTTAAATAACTTTATAATGGTATTCTAAATCAAATTGTTTTAAAGGTAGGGTAAGTGATTTCTGGTAGCCAATGTTGATATTTGAAATCACCAAAACAAACACGCCCCTAAGCCAAAAGGGTCTCGCCCCTATTTTGATAGCTCCACTCCACACATACGTACGCAACCCAGGCACTGATTATGGCAGAATCTGCTGTGTCAGCGGGCCGAGGGTATGATGTCATCAATAAGTGAAAGCAATGTGTGTTACTATGATAATGCAGGTCGAATGTGTTTTGGTACTACTGTGTGTTGTAACGTGAATTGTTTATTTAGCTCCATTTCACATGGAAGACGACGTTCAACACCTGGCACAAAAGGCAGAGGCAGAGGCCAGAATGTTGCTGCGGATAAACGCCTAGAAACAAAAGACATAGAGCGCGTGCACATGTTGCAGGCTCAAAGACTTACAGTAGTGCAAGATGTTTTCCTCTTTTGTTTTTTTATCCGCCATCTCTATCTTTCTGTCGTCGCTCAGCACGGCTAATGTCCGTCATGTGCACTGATGAACACTCTCTCTTCCCCATCATGAGTAGACACGCCCCTTACTGCTGATTGGCTACAAGTTTGTTTTGGTACTCGGCCCGACCAAAACAAAGCGTTTTTGAAAAAATACATACCCCACCTTTAATGTAAACAATATCACAAAACAACTAAAGCAAAATGTATGAATACTAAAGTGTATGAATTGTTAAATTTTGTTATTAAAAAACAGGTGAAACCCCCTTGACAGGTGAAACTCACCATAGACAGTAAGAAGGAAATCAACCCTCATAGAGTTGATCTTTAGTTGATAAACTCCAGCATGTTCAGTTGTTATGTCTGTGATGGTCAGAGATCCAGTTTGATTGTCCAGCTTCACTCTGTCACTGAATCTACCATCAAGAGCATCATCAAATACAGTGATGATGTTGTACTGTTTAATGATATGAGCTATTACAGTGTTTACATCTATAAACTTAAACTGATCATCATCCAAAATCCACTGAATATGATCATCATCCATTATTTCAGTAAGGCCAGATTTTAGAGTGACTGAATCTCCCATTTTCACAGACACAGACTTCTCTCCTGAATCACCAAACACACAGAGAACAAACAGGGTTCAACACAGATTAAGACAGTAATTTTATTGTTTACTAAAGTAAATTGTTGGAAATTTAAATTTGAAATGAATATCATTAAACAACAGAAACACAATGGAGTTTAGGTTATTAATTGAATCTTTGTGCTGATTAAAATATAAGTGGGTGAAACTGATATTTACATTTACATTTACATTTAGTTATTTAGCAGACGCTTTTATCCAAAGCGACTTACAAAAGAGGACAATAGAAGCAATCAAAATCAACAAAAGAGCAACAAATATGCAAGTATATGATAAGTCTCGTCAGCCTAATGGTACACATAGCAAGGTTTTTTTCTTTCTTTCTTTTTTCCCCCAAGGAAAACAAGTAGATAGAATAGAAAAAGAAAGATAGTGTTAATTTTTAAAGAAAAAGTAGCAGTTAGAGAATAAATATATAGTTGATAGAGGGTCATGGGTGTGTGTGTTTTTTTTTTTTTTAAAAAGACAGATAAAATAGAATTAGAATAGAGAGTGATAGAGTTACAGGGTCAAATAAAGAGAACAGATGTGTTTTTAGTCGTTTCTTGAAGATGGCTAAGGATTCAGCTGCTCCGATTGAGTTGGGCAGGTCATTCCACCAGGTGGGAACAGTGAATGAAAAAGTCAGTGAAAGTGATTTTGTGCCTTTTTGGGATGTCACAATAATGCGTCGCTCACTTGCAGAACACAAGCTTCTAGAGGGCACATAGGTCTGAAGTACTGAATTTAGGTAAAGGGGTGCAGAGCCAGAGGTGGTTTTTAGGCAAACATGAGTGCCTTGAATTTTATGCGAGCAGGTATTGGTAGCCAGTGCAAATTGATGAACAGAGGTGTGAAGTGCATTCTTTTCGGCTCATTAAAGATTTTATTAATTTTAGATTAATTGTAGAGGTTTGATGGAATTGGCTGGAAGACCTGCCAAGAGAGTATTGCAATAGTCAAGTCTGGACAGAACAAGAGCTTGAACAAGGGTTTGTGTTGCATGTTCCGAAAGAAAGGGCCTGATCTTCCTAATATTGTATAAAGCAAATCTGCAGGACTTTTAGCAGTGTGGTCTGAGAAATTCAGCTTGTCATCAATCACAACTCCAAGGTTTCTGGCTGTTTTTGAAGGTTATGGTTGATGAGCCTAACTGGAAGATGAAGTGATGGGTTTGCTGAAACTACAAGCAGTTCTGTCTTAGCTAGGTTAAGTTGAAGGTGATGGTCATTCATCCAGCAAGAAATGTCTGTTAGACATGCTGAGAAATGAGCAGCTACTGTCGGATCATCAGGATGGAATGAGAGGTAGAGTTGAGTGTCATCAGCATAGCAGTATACTAAAAAAGCTGATATTCAACACAGAACCTAGTGATGTCATGTAGACAGAGAAGAGAAGTGGTCCAAGAACTGAGCCCTGAGGCACCCCAGTAGCTAGATGTTGCGACTTGGATACCTCACCTCTCCAAGATACCTTGAAGGACCTATCTGATATTTAACTCACCATGGATAATAATATCGAAACTCTTTCTCACACTATTAGTCTGTAGTTCATAACGTCCAGTATCTTCAGTTGTGGTGTTTGTGATGGTCAGAGATCTAGTTTGATTGTCCAGCTTCAGTCTGTCTCTGAATCTCCCATCAAGAACATCATCATATACAGTCATGTTGTTGGCCGTTACATTGATTTCAGCTATTAAAGTCTTTTCATCTCCAAACATCCACTGAATCCGATCATCATTCATTATATCAGTAAGACCAGAGTTTAGAGTGACTGAATCTCCTTCCGTCACTAACTTCTCTTCATAATTAAACCAACCTAAAGAACAGAGTTTTTCACAGATTAATACTTTTAATCATTTAAATGTGAAGTGAATAATATTCTGCAGCAGTACAAAGACAAAAGATGATGAATGAAAAGAGAAATGGATTTATATATTGAACAATAACTAAATAAAAAAAGACAGTTTTACTTTAATGTTTAACATCACACTAAAACTAATGCTGTTGGGTATTTGAGTTTCATAATTATTTTATTATATTTAATCAATCACAAATAACTGATTTAATCAATCAGGAATAATTCTGATTCTGGTCTCTGTCGATTCTCATCCTACAGCCTTCAACCGACTGGAAACTATCTTTGGCATATCTGGGACTGCCCTCGACTGGTTTACGTCATATTTTACGGATCACAATCAGTTTGTTTTTATGAATGGTTCCAGATCTGAGGTAGGTCCTGTTTTTGTACTGGTGTCCCACATTGCTGTTCTTGTTCTTGGTCCCTTGCCCTTTAGTATCTATATTGGTTAGCTATTAAGATCCCTTAACCTCAGCTACCACTTTTATGCTGATGACACGTAGATACATTCTAAACCTGGTCATTTTGTGGATGTTTCTCATCTTTCCAACAGTTTTTCTGAGATTAAAGGCCTTTCCACACTGAGCGCGATGCGAAAACGTGAGGTGAATTGCTTTCAGTGCTTTCACACCGAGCGCGAAACGATTGTTTGCCTTCTGCTAATTCACACCTGTACGCTAGGTGGCGCCAAATAACAATGTATTTTTCCTCAGATATGTATCTTGTATATGGATTTAACATCTAAATTAAGATAAACAAAGTTTGGTTCTACTCCAGAAACTCAAACTGTCTATAATGCTTACAAGAATAGGCTACATCCTAAAATATAATTAGAAGTGCAATTAGCATCAAGCTACACTTGAAAATGTATGTAATTATGTATTTGCTTACCCACTTTAAACCATCATCGACTGCTTGTATAACTTCCGATTGTGATCTATAACTTAGTTGATTTTGATTCTATAATAAGCAGACAAATGCACTCGTATGTTTAATAACGCTACACTGCTAATATTTGTCCTAAACATCCTTTATTGCTGTAAAAAAATACCATGAGCTGCATACAAAACACAAACAGAAAATATATTGTTATAGTCATGTCTATTTGCTTTTATATTTCATGTGTAGAAAAATGTTTCACTCGATTTTTTTAATACGGCAGATCTAGACTAGAGAGTGAACGCGCTCTGACTCATAACACTCGCTCACGCGGAAGAAAACGGATGGTGCTCTACAGATCACATGATTCAGTGAGAATTATTAGAAATTTTATTCTGTATAAAGAACATGTGAGAATAAATCTGGGTAACACTTTAGATTACAGCCCGCAATGTACCGCGTAATTAAACAGAATTTACAGCGTACCTATTTGTAACTATAGAGTAACTCCATAGGTATAAGGGAACAATATGCAACGTTTGGGGAATAAGAATATGGGGAATAATAACCTACGGAATTATAAACCATTTATACTGTAAGTATTTTATAACTAAAGGGTACCTATTCTGAAATTACGTGTATGTAGAGTCCGCGATTTTCCGTGTCAGCATAACTTAAAGCTGAACGTACATGTAGGTAAACGGAAACAATTGGGGAATAAGGGGGTAATGACTTGGAAAATTAAAGTATTTACACTGTTAGTATTTCATAAGCAAGGTGTAACTATTCTAGGATTACGTGGTATTTATATCCTACTGTGTTAGGCAACAATATTATGATTTAGAACAATTTGCCTTATTGTAATAACACAAAATATATGATGCAACATATTTTTACACTACGTACTGGGTAGCCTACTTATTGTATTATTACAACATATATATCTTACATGACATTGATACAAATAGTAAACTGTAGTATACTATAGTATAATTTAGTAATTATAGTGAAATTAAAAACCTCGTGTAGTCTTTATAAATTTGACCACAGTTTACTAAAGAATGTAAGCTATATTACTAGTGTTATTTATGTGGGGTCATTGAAATGACTGAACTCAGCTGAAAGTATGGGGTACTTATGTGATGAGCTTCTGATATGATTTGGTTTAGAAATTCCCATATGAAAATTTACCTGATGAAAGAGTATTGCTTATAGTCATCTCGGCAGCGAGTCAGGTCACCAGCATTGAACTGTCGAGGTGCAATACAGTGGAATAGTAGGTTACCTGTTTCCAGCTCCTCCCAGGATAAATAACAGCATAATACACAACACGTATAATTACTGTATAATTGATGTTTTTTGATAGCTGTAGTGCT